>JAQQSY010008240.1:0-10000 GCA_028646535.1 Procyon lotor | reverse complement strand
CACCCTATGTATTTTGGTTTTATTAGATACTTTCTCAGATTTTCAGTGACTCTTAGTTGTTTGGCTCATGTTTAAGCATGGGGGACTAAAAAGGTGATTGGAAGCTCTGAGTCTTTGGACAAGATATGTTCATTGTGTTCTTTGTTATCTACAGGGATGTTATTCTGCTTCTTACTCTTTATTGTTGTTGGTCATAGTAACTGCATGCAATTTGTTCGTTTTGTGCATGTGTATAATTAAAAATTTGCTTATCTCTTATCAGTGGAATTGATCATTTTTTACATGTGTAAGATCCAGAGCCATATTTTTTTCCTTGTCTGAACTGTTTGTAACATTTGCCCTTTTTAAAAATATTATTTATTTATTTGAGAGAGAGAGATCACAACTAGGCAGAGAGGCAGGCAGAGAGAGAGGGGGAAGAAGAGAGCAGAGAGCCCCATGTGGGGCTCAATCCCAGAACCCTGAGATCGTGACCTGAGCCGGAGGCAGAGGCTTTAACCCGCTGAGCCACCCAGGCGCCCCACATTTGCCCATTTTTATGATGAAAAATAACTTCCTATTACTACAAAAGTAGTGTGTGGTTTTGTAGAAAATTAGAAAATTCAGACAGTTAAGCATAAAAAAACAGAATCATTGTGTTTCCACCACCCATGGATTATCAGTGTTAATCCTTTAATAAATCCTTTAGTTAACTCTGATCTTTCCAACACCCAGGTATAGATATTTGTATTTTAACCCTAATTTGAAATCATACTCTTTTATGTTACTTTGTAACCTGCTCTTTTCAGTGAACAGTCTCTCCCTGTTCATTTCAGTAAACTTTGGATTCATCCTATATACAGACCTTTTTCAGATTTTCCCACTTGACCCAGAATAGACTATAGCTTGTTTATCCAAATCACAGTTTGGTTCAGGACTACGATATCATCTAGTTGTCCCATCCTTTAAATATGCTTTCATCTAGCATGTCTGTAATGACGCGGATTTGCTTAGGAGATCAGGCAGTATGGCCTGCAGAATGTCTCGCCTTCGGGATTTGTCTTATCGCTCCCTCCTAGTATTTTAGGTTATTCCTTTGTCCTTTGAGTTTTCTGTAATTCTGAAATTACTGGAATTCTGAAGTCCTGAAATTTCTGAAGTTCTAAAAGTTCTGAAAATTCTGAAGTTCTGAAATAAATGTTTGATGGGCTCAGGTGAAATATTTTTGGCTAGAATACCTTATAGATGAATGTGTGTTTCATAATGCATAACATCAAAAGACATGCAATCCCAGGTTGGTTCCCATGGTTGCGACCACTGGATTCAGGGGACGAGAGTCTGATCCTCTATTGTGTAATTGTTTCTTCCTTTGGAACTGTAGTATTCTGTGTTGTAATATACTTAATGTTTAAAACTTCATTTTTTGAAAACATGATAATCCTTGCCTAAATTACTATCATTACAGTGTGAAAAGTGGTATTTTTCTAATTCTGTGTTTTTTCTACATTTATTAGTTGATATTCTTCTGTAAAGTATTGCTTTCCCTCATCAGTGGGGACAGGATAAATGTTGATTCGTTTTCTTTAATTATTAACTTTCAAAGTAGGGAATAATTTTAATAGTAGCTCTAAGTAGTATAAATTATTTTTTTTAAGATTTTAAAATTATTTATTTATTTGGGAGAGAGAGCACAAGCAGGTGGGGAGCAGAGGGAAAGGGAGAAGCGGACTCCCCGCTGAGCAGGGATCCAGACATGGGGTTCAGTTCCAGAACCCCTGGGATCATGACCTGAACCAAAGGAGATGTGTAACTGACTGAGCCACCTAGGCATCCCTGTATTTTTTTGTCTTTTTTAAAAAACGACATAAAGGGCTTACAGGTTTTTATTGATTCGAGGTGTTTTAGTCTACTAACAGTAGACTAATCACTTTTGGCCACTAGGAGTGCTTTCAAGCTGGATCTTATACCCTTTTAATGTGATCCTTTATTCTTAAAATACTTCCTTACTTTCTGACACAGCAAGATGTCTCAGTTTCACCTTGTACTTTCCTTCCCTCTGCCCTGAAATTAGCTGGGAGCCCTTTTCATGATGAATCATATCAAGGTATATCATTTGGACTCTGAAGAGATGCTCATTGCTACCAAAGTGACTTTGTTTCTCTGCCATTTCAGTGAACAGAACTAGAAAATATTTATCTTAAAAAGAGTTAGAGCTCATATTGATACTTTTTTAAAAAAATATTTTATTTATTTGACAGAGAGATCACAAGTAGGCAGAGAGGCAGGCAGAGAGAGAGGGAAGCAGGCTTCCCGCTGAGCAGAGAGCCCGATGAGGGGCTTGATTCCAGGACCCCGAGATCATGTCCTGAGCCGAAGGCAGAGACTTTAACCCACTGAGCCACCCAGGCGCCCCACTTTTTTTTTTTTTAATAGATTTGATTTTTAAGTAATCTTTACACCCAGCATGGGGCTTGAATTTACAACTCTGAGATCAAGATTTGCATGTTCTACCTCCTGAGCCAGCCAGGCACCCCTCACATTGATATTTTTAGTTCAGTTTTAATGTTTGAATATTCATCTGATTTCTTTGATTTTATAATCATGTGTCATTTCTCTTACTCTGAAGAGCCGGATCCTTGACTTGATTAGCATAATACTTACTTGCTTTAACCTATTACATAAAGGAAATAGTTTCGAAATACCCTCATTGAGTGATTGGGTGGTTCAGTAGGTTAAGCATCAGGTCATAATCTTAGGGTCCTGGGATGGAGCCCTGCATTGGGCTTACTGCTCAGTGGGGAGCCTGCTTCTCTTTCCTTCTGCCCTGCCCCCATGTTCTTTTTCTCTCTCTCAAATAAGTAAATAAAATTAAAAAGAAAAAAACACAAAATACCAAAATTACTACACAGAATAGAGTTGTTTTTTGTTTTGTTTTGTTTTTTTTTGTCTTTACATTGGGTCTTGCTGAGGGTGTATAGTTAAAATACTGTTTCTGAAGTCTTTGGGATAAATCCTTCCTTCATCAGTTTTGTTATTGTATCAAGCAGTTATTTATTCAAACACGTATTTGTTTATTTAAACTGTCCTTAATTTAAGGGCTTTTCAAAATCTTCAGAAAGGTAAACTCAGAGAATTCTTGCTTCTATCCCAGACTATCCCCACCTGGTTCTAGCCTGACCCTTATAAGGTACCTGTTTTCATTAGTACTTTGTTTATCCTTCCAGTGTTGCTTTTTGCAAGTATAAACTAATACAATGCAGCTACATACCTACTTAGCTTGTAGGTTCGTGCTTTCTAAGTCTTCCTCCTGTACTGATTTTACTGGGGCTTCAGGGGAAGCAGAATTCCATTTGTGCCTTCGGACCATCATCTTAGCCTGGAACTCAGTCCTTTTTTCAGGAAGCACTTTTACTTATCACTTGGCGTTTGGTAGTCAGCCTCGAACGTGTATTCTGCATATTTTCACGTGACTGGCTCCTTCTCATCAGCTTTGCTCTTTTTTAATTTTTTAAATTTTATTTATTTATTTAATTTACAAAATAAATTCACAAGCAGGCAGAGAGGCAGGCGGAGAGAGAGGAGGAAGCAGGCTCCCCTCTGAGCAGAGAGCCTGACGCGGGGCTCGATCCCAGGACCCTGAGATCATGACCTGAGCCGAAGGCAGAGGCTTTAACCCACTGAGCCACCCAGGCGCCCCAGCTTTGTTCTTTTTTTAAATCTCTGCCATCATATTTGTAGTTTCCAAGAGTTTTTAAAAAATTTTTTAAAGTTTTTTTTTTTTTTTTTTTAAAGATTTTATTTATTTGACAGAGAGAAACACAGCGAGAGAGGGAACGCAAGCAGAGGGAATGGCAGCGGGAGAAGCAGGCCTCCTGCAGAGCAGAGAGCCCGATGCGGGGCTCGATCCCAGGCCCCTGGGATCTGACCGGGGCCGAAGGCAGACGCTTAACGACTGAGCCACCCAGGCGCCCCTAAAATTTTTTTTTTTTTTTTTAAATGTTTAAGTCACTATTTCAGAAATGCCATACTTTCTCTTATCTCTTTGAAGATATTATTATTATTTTTCAAGATTTTATTTATTTGTTTGACAGAGAGAGAGAGAGAGCACAAGCAGGCAGAGCGGCAGGCAGAGGGAGAGGGAGAAGCCGACTTCCCACTGAGCAGGAAGCCTGATGCAAGGCTCCATCCCAGGAGTCTGGGATCATGAGTCCTGGGATGGGGACTGAGCCATCCAGGCGCCCCTCTTTGAGGATATTAATAAAGGGTTTTGTTGGGTTTTTTAAAATTCTTTTTTTTTTTTTTTTTTTGGTGTTTTAAAATTCTGTTTCTCCTGAATTCCTTTCTTGTTTTCAGTCTTGCCTTTCATTTTGGAGGCTTTCCTCAGGTATTTGGTGGCCCTTGGTTCATTGTGAATGACTTATTTATCTATTTATTAAAGATTCTATTTATTTATTTGACAGAGAGAGATCACAAGTAGGCAGAGAGGCAGGCAGAAGGAGAGGGGGAAGCAGGCTCCCTGCTGAGCAGAGAGCCCAATGCGGGGCTCGATTCCAGGACCCTGAGATCATGACCTGAGCTGAAGGCAGAGGCTTAACCCACTGAGCCACCCAGGCGCCCCCATTGTGAGTGAAATATTTAGAGGCTGATTGGCTGTACAGGAATATTCAAAACAGTACTATTTGTAATAGCCCCAAACTGGAAAAAGCCTAAATGTTCATCAGCAGAAGAATGGATAAATACATTGTTGTACAGTCATGCAATGAAACACTATTTTGGAATGAGAGTGAATAAACTAGAGCTACAGTGAACAGTATGGGTAACCAACAGAGACTGTTGAGTGAAAAAATCCAGACACTTGAGTGTGCATTTTGTAGACTTCTATTTGTTTAAGGGTCAAAGGGAGGCAAACCTAATCTGTGGTATTTGGAGTCAGGATGGCCCTTGGATGGGGTAGTGGCTGATACCTGGAATGGGGCGTGAGGGGCCTTCTGGGGTGCTGGTTCATGTTCTGGTTCTTGAGCTGGACCTGGTTATACAAGTGTGTTCACCTTGTGTGATTACATTGAGCTGTACAGTAGACTTCTATGTTCTTCAGGCTATGTGTTATACGTCAAATAAAAGGCTACGTGAAGTAAAATAGAAAAAAGCTAATTGAATCTCCACGTGGACAGGATCTATTGACCAGTGCCCACAGAGTGTGCTTATCCTGGTCGTCCAGGCAACACCCTCTTGTTGGGGACCCCTGAAAGTTAGCGTCTAAAGATGGGAACTAGACATGTTTGTTCTTTCTGCCATGTCTAACTGGAAGTCTTTAGGCCTCTTGTTTGTCAGGGTCTCTTTTGATTACTTTTGAAAGATATCCAAGATATGGTGGGAATGTTAATTTCTTCTTTGAACAGTTTACTAGTAGAATTGCAATTTCTATTCATTTGGTGCATCCTTAAACAAGATCTATGTCCTTGTGGTATGTAGAGCATAGCAGAAATTGCAAACATTAAATATAAGTGGGTACATTTATGGAAGGTGATTTGGCCTGACATGGAAGCCTGGAATAGGGGAACTTAGCCTAGTCTTCAGGGTTGGGACGACTTCCCTAAGGAAATGATACTTTAGTTAGAGAATAAAGTACTAGATTTATTTTTAATGAAAATGTTTTGTCTTGATGTGAAAACCTTTATTCCTGTATGTCTGACCACTCTATTATGTGATTGCAGGTGGAGAGTATAGTGAAGATGATGTAAATGAATTAGTGAAGGAAGATGAAGTGGATGGTGAAGAGCAGACACAGAAAACCAAAGGGAAAAAAAGAAAGGCTCAGAGCATTCCGGCCAGGTGATGCTGCCCTCAAGGCCCTTAGAAGTCAGGGGCTACTGTCACAGTATCCAGATGTGCTGGGACTGGTCTCATGAGTTCTTCCTACAGGGGCTTCTTATCTTTGTCTGTTCAAGGGAAACATTTGGTGACATTTTTGGATTAAATTCTCAGTCTTGGGGAAGCTTTAAAAGTTTTTGAGCTTTAATTAAAAAAAAAGTAATAGGTATCATGTACACTTGGTAACAATTGAAAAGTCAGTTACTGCAAAAATGTACACCCTCAGTATCCCTTGTTGGTTTCTTTGCCTTGGAAGAACTCTGTTGCCAGAGATAGTCTGTGCGTGTATGTAGGCGTGTGTTTCCTACTCTAAAAAAAACAAACAAAAAGCTCCCTCCAAAACAAAGAGTGGCATCCTCTGCTTATAGTTTCTCATTTTCATTGTTTCCCATCTTGGAGATGTGTAGTGTGCCTGTACATTTAGCCATACCTTACTCTTTTCAGTGACTGCATAATATTACATTATGTGGCTCTACTTTGCATTATGTGAGTATTCCCTTGCTGAGGGACATTGAAATTATAACCTGTCTTGACTGCAGCAAACAAGACTGCAGTGAATATTCTTTGTTATGGCTTTGTATACAGTACAAGTATAACTGTAAATCAGATTTGTAGAAGTAGAATTGTTCGATCCAGAGTTATCTGTAGTAAAAAAGTTTTTCATAAATATTAGCAAATTACCTTCCATAGACCTGGTACTGAATTACTCTCCTCCCCATCAAGTTATGAAAATTCCGACAAGTTATTCAGCTCAGATAAGAAAAGCTTCCATAGAAATCTTTTACCTCTCTTTGATAGTGTTTCTTTCTTTCTGGGCATCGAAGCAAAACAGGTTACGGTTTATAAAAAGGGAAAAAAAGAATTGTGGGTATTAAATGATTCACTTGAAGTCAAAATAGACTGAGAAATAATTTACTCTTTTAGGTCTTGGGCCCAGTTCTTTTGTCCTTGAGTTTCTCTGTATTACAGCTTTCAGATTTTCAGAAAGTGGGGGAAAAAACATGGGTTTCCCACCCCTCTCCCCCGAGAACTCTAGGAAGAAACTGTAAATAAGTTTGAGGCTCTCCTCAGTAGAACATGTTCTCCAATTGGAGTGTATATTCTTGGAACACACTTTCTGAACACACTGATTCAGCGACGTGCTTTGGGGCGTTTTCTTGGTGAAAATGGCTGGTCCTGACTTGGAAGTAGACACTACATTTTTAATTCTAAGTGTTTGGGGGAAACTGCTAACTGTAAGAGCTCAATTCTTGTTTTCTTACACAGAATCTCAGCTTACCTCCCCTGCTTCCCCCTAGGGTGGGTGTTAATTAGTAGTCCCTGGATTTTAAAGTTTTCTCAGGTTTACAACATTATGTTTGGAATCGACGAAGGGATAGCTGAAATCATTCTGCATTATGTCTCGTCTCTCCTTTTTCTTGTGACGTTGGTGATTAGGAAGAGAAAACAAGGTGGCCTCTCATTAGAAGATGAAGAAGAGGAGGATGCCAACGAGGAATCTGAGGGAAGTAGCAGCGAGGAGGGAGGTGCAGCTGCAGAGCAGGAAGAAGGCGTGGGGTCGGAGGCTGCAAGGAGGAAGAAGGAGGATGAGCTGTGGGCCAGCTTCCTCAATGATGTTGGACCAAAACCTAAAGTGCCCCCAAATACCAAAGTAAATGTAAGTTGATAACTGAATGAGATGTAAGCTTCCCCAGAAATACCCTAAGTTTCCCACATAGACGCTTTTATTTCCAAAACGAGATTTGATGCTTACAGCAGAAATCAAACTAGATGCCTTTTGGTAATAACTCTTTCAAGTGAAAAGCAAAGCGTTTCCTATGATAGGAAAATTAAGCCTTTCTAATCAAATAAATCTCCGGTAAATCTTTAATTGTTTAGAGAGGAACATTTAAGACATAGCCGTAAATAGAATGTTAGAATGGTTCTCTTAGGTTTCATCCTTATGTGAAACTGATTGCAGTTCTTACCTGTTTCGTAGAGGGGAGAGAGTACTGAAGAGACGAGTTCAAGTAAATTATTGGTCAGAGCAGAAGAGCTTGAGAAACCGAAAGAAGCTGAAAAAGTTAAAATTACTAAGGTGTTTGATTTTGCTGGTGAAGAAGTCAGGTAAGGTGACCTTCACAAACCTCAAAACTAGTTCTGCTAAGAATTTTAAAAATTTATGGGGCGCCTGGGTGGCTCAGTGGGTTAAAGCCTCTGCCTTCGGCTCAGGTCATGATCTCAGGGTCTTGGGACATTGGGCTCTCTGCCCGGCGGGGAGCCTGCTTCCCCCTCTCTCTGCCTGCTTAAGATCTCTCTCTGTGTCAAATAAATAAATAAAATATTTTTTTTAATTATTAAAAAAATAATTTTAAAAATTAAAATTAAAAAAAAAAATCTTTCTAAATGGTGTTGGACATCTGTCCTCATTCCACCCTATTATCATAATATTTTGGAAGAGTTCTCTTTTGCACTTCAGGAAAATGGTGGCTCCATGAATTGTCAGGGAACATGGGAGGAAATGTCCTTTCACAAACGGTTCTGTAGTTGTGAGTATCATGAAGTATTTGGCCGAACAGAAGCAAGAAAATCTAAGAGTTCCGTATTTGGTTCTGCATGTTATCATACTTGGTGACTTTGGCTGAGTCATTTCTCCCTTTATTACAACTTTTTTTACCTGTGAAGTCTGAGCCCCACTGAAGCACCTGAAATCAGGGAAAAATTGAAAATACTAGGAGAGAAATTTGGTTCCTATATTATTTCCTGATCTTGGTATTATTTTTTAAATTGGTTTATAGGTTACCACTTTTAAAAAATGATAGAGGCTTAACTTCCTGGCTGTTCTAGGTAACAACCACATGCCTAGAATTTCTTCTTCCCCATTTATTTAAATTTTATTACTTGAAAACAGCAAATCTATAATTTAGAGCTAAGTGGGAACAGATAAGGTGCCTATCAATAATTTTATAGGTGGTTACATTTATTTTCCTTGGCAGTAATTAAGTAGACCTGTATGCTCTCTGAAAATAGAATTTGCGTCCAAATTTATATTTTTAAAAATAGTATCTAGTTCCAATATCAGTTATTTAATCTAATACAAATAGATGTTAGAATAAAGAATTTGGCATCATTAGTTTTATAAAGGGTATGGAGCAAAACTTTATTTTTTTATTTTTTATTTTTTTCTCTCCAACCTTTTCTTCTGAAAGATTTCACCCAGAAATATTGCCAGAGTTAGTTTTACAATGATTACCCATATACTTATTATACACATTACTGGTTGCCTCTCCATTTAGATCTGTATTTCTCTTTTTGTTTGCCTGAAACATTTGAGAATTGCTTTCAGACATGATGACACTTCACTCTTAAATACGTCAGCAGTTTCCTAAGAACAGAGGACATTATCCTTCGTGATACAATGCAGCTGTCACATCCAGTAAATTTCACATTAATGTAGATGATAATCTACATCTGTGGTGAACGGTGCTGATTTTAAAATTTCAACTTGTTGCAGACCAGTACTTTTGTAAGACACAATAAAAAGGAATAGCTAGAAAACTAAATTGAAAAGATGTACAAAATACAAGCCCAGATTTTTTTTTCCTAATCAAAAATAGCATTTTACATAAAATGTACACATGCACATAGGAAGTATCTTTAGAACAATATTAGGAAAGCAGATGTGATAGCCCACAAGGAGGAGAGAGCTGGTACTGTATCTTTTTAAAATAGAGGGCAGTTTTCATATTTATTTATAGGTAAATGCCTTTTAAATTCTTTTGGATTTGGGAGTGATAGGGAAGTGTGGATTATGTATGTATGTGTTTTGTAAGCAATACATTTCAATTTTATTTTGTGGGGAAAGATAGCATTGTGTTTAAGAAATTAAATAGTTTATATACTTGAGTTCTCACTAACAGATATAAAATAGTACACATAAAATTAAAATTCATTTCAAACTGCTAGCAAATTAAATAATTTAGCTTAATGCTGTTGGAGAGGCGTTATTGGGTGGGGATGCATTTTGGGTTTTTTTTTTGAAAGATAAGCCCAGATTTTTTTTATCATTTTTTTTTTATTAACATATAATGTATTATTTGCCCAGGTACATGTCTGTGAATCATCAGGCTTACACATTTCACAGCACTTACCATAGCACATATCTTCCCCA
>JAQQSY010008239.1:0-10001 GCA_028646535.1 Procyon lotor | reverse complement strand
GGGACACAGGAGGTGGGAGGGGGCTGGAAGTAAGACAAAGGCTTAGGGCACCCGCGTCGGAACAGGGGTAGCAGAAGTACCGTGAGATGTGTGTCTAAGTGCCAAGCAGCCCTCGGTTTCCCCAACCGCTCTCCGGCCCTGGAGTATCCAGGGCTGTGTGCACACACACGTGGCCGAGACTTTGCGGGGTGGCCCCCAGCTAGTCACCCGCAGGAAGCATCAGTTTCCGTAGCTAAACTGCCTCCCCGTTTATTTTTCAAGAACCGAGAAGCAGTTCTGAACAGCAGTGACTGCATTCCGAAGCACAGAGAAGTCAAAAGTGTCCCCACCCCCCTCCCCGATTCCATTTCAAAACCCCCATTCCCCTGCCTCCCACCCTAAAAACTTCCAAAACAATCATTTTAAGAGAGATCTATTTTTGTTTGCATATGAAATTCTGTATCAAAAAATGCCACAGGCAGAAAACTCAGGCTGCACGTTATGTACTTGGTGAATGACAACACGAGGGTTGTGGGCTCGTTAAGACAGATAATTGCTCTAATTCTTTTTCTTCATTTCGTGACTCTTCTGGCAGATTTTCTGTTGCTCCAGCGTGATTCCCGGGCACCTCAGTGACATCCCCTGTGACAGTCATGGATGAAGAAACCGGCGGCTCCCTCTTGACACGAATGTCCCCCCTTCATCGGACGATCGGCATCGAGGGGTGATGAGGGATTCTTCCATTGCGCAGGGTGCCGGCAGCTGTCCTGGGCCATAAATCACATCTCTGCCACGTCTTGCTTTTCTGAGACCTGTAGAAGGGGACAGCCACCGAGCACGGTGTCACCGGACAGAATGGCACGCTACTGAATGAGACCTGGATGCATAGGTTCACTCGCCACATTTTTACACATTTGTCGCTACAAAGTGTGTGCAAATAGATGGCTTCCCTTAGGAATGTGGTTATGTGCCCCCCTACGAGCACTCACACTACGGTCTGCAGGATTCACAGTTTTGTCTAAAAGTGGCTTTTTCTATGGCCTCTCCGTGCACAGCTGTGTGGGCCCCTCCCCAAGGTCGGTTCATTTCTTGGGGCTCTAAGGGAGGCCGGGACCCTGGGATCTTCTGTGCAGCCTTATTTGTAAAGCGGTTCTCCTAATGCCGCACTATTAATTAGGGGATTATCAGCTCCCTGGGGGTGGCGGGTGATCCGTGGGGGGGAAATTCCAGGCGCTGGATGTTAGCGGGAGTGATCGGGGACAAAGCTGTTTTATCTATTAAGGAAGCTGGGCTCTCGGGACAGGACGCTGCACCTGGGGGGCTGTGTCCACCTTGACCCAAGGAGACTGCAGCTGCCCTTCCTGGGTGGGTCTGGTGCACCAGCTGTCCATGCAGAATACCCCAGCTCGGAGGACGAGGGTCCCCCTAGAATGTGCAGAGACCCAGCATCGAGCTGCAGCAGCAGAAGGAGCATCCACTCTTTGGGGCAGGTCCGGAAAGACCCGGAATCGGGTGCTCGCAGTGCTAGGCGAGATAGAGTAGCAATGCTCAGCGCCCCTAGACACAGCTGCCTTTTAAACTAGTTAAATGTAAGCAGCCTACAGCCTCTCGGGCAAAATATTCTAAATGAGACAAAAATAGAGCAGATCCTTAATTTGTCATTTCTTTCTCCCCTCAGTTACATGTCCTGGTTCCTTTCAGTGCCAGAAACATCTGTAAAATTTAAAATCCATTTGCACGAAGCTGAGTTCACAGGCTCTGTCGAGTGACACCCCAAACATTTCAGGGGTGATGGACGGGAAGGGAAGAGACACGGCATCAAGGAGGGTGCCTCGTCTTCTGTTGTCTGCGGCTTTTGAACCATCCCCCCTGACAGTTGAAGAATGTAACTAATGATCCCAGGGAAATAATGTGAATCGCTATTTAAATAACCGGAAAATCTATGCTGACCCTCAGCCAATATCCATTTACCCAAACTAAAGGCAATGAGCAATCAGAGTCTGCGGGTGACAGAAACGGTTGGGACTGTGGAAACTCACCTGGGCCCCCTTCCGGAAGGGTGGTACTTGGGCGAGGAGGGAGGGCGGCCACGGCCCCCTGCTGGTCGGACGCGCCCTCTTGGCTTCTCCTCCTTGAGGGTCTCATTAGGTGGCAGGCATGGGGATGGGCTCTCCTTCCAAACAAGGTCAGCCGCGCTCTCCCGTTCCTCTCCGTTACCTTGTTGTGAAGGACAGAAGATGCCGTCCGGATGGTGAGAACGTGTCAGGACCGCTGTGGTCCGTGTGGGGTTGGAAAAGGAGGACAGAAGGTCCTTCCTGAGTGGGGGGGGGGTGCGGCTGCCCACTGCCCCTGGGGACCCAGGATCAGGCGCAAAAAGACAACGTCCGGGCGATCACCTGAGACAGTTTTCAAAAGGAAACTGCTTGTCTTCTTATGGGACGGTGCACCCAGGGACAAGACCCTATGTGCAAGAAGGTGGCCCTCAGCGCTCTCGTTCTGCAAGCCAGGGGACGCCCAGGGTGGCCAGAACGACACCAAAGGCACAGAGAGACACTGCCCCAGAGACTACAGAAGGAACCAACCCTCAGACACCTTGGTCTCAGAGTTCTGGCCTCCAGAACCCACAGACAGTACATTTCTGGGGGGGCTCTTTGTCATAGCAGTCCTACCAAACTCATACGGATGTCAGCATGCACCCTCCCTGAGCCCCTGTCTCGCTCAGCTTGGGCTTCCATCGCACGAAGCCATAGGCCGGGCTATTCAACAATAGACGTTTATTTCCGGCAATTTTCAGGTGGGGAGTCTGAGATCCGGGGGGGCCAAGATGAGGAGTCTGAGATCCAGCCGGGGCAGGGACTGCTTTGTCCCAAGGCCTCTCTCCTTGGCATGTAGACACCATCTTTCTGCCGTGTCCTCACATGGTGGAGAGAGAAAGAGTTCTGATATCTTCTCTTCTTAGAAGGACATGAATCCCTCCATTGGGAACCCTACCATCATGACATCACTCAACCCCACGGCCCCATCTCTTCCCGTTGTGGGTAGGGAGGGCTTCCACATATGGATTTTTTGGGGAACACACATATTCTGTCCATAAAGGCCATGGGGCCACCAAGAGCCATGTGAGAAGAGTTCTGGAAATGAGCCCCAGTGGAGAGCCAGCAATGAGCTGAGGTGCACAGGGTTGCTGGTCCAGCAGTGCGAGGTATTATTAGGGTTTACGGTCCAGACACAAGGTCTGGCCCAAGAAGACCCTCAACTCCCCTGTTAGAGTGGGGAGGCAGGCAGATGTCCTGAGAACTTGGGGCTCCCGGCTACACAGTGTCCGAGAGAGTGTGTGAGGTTCAGGTCTCTTTGGCATACAAGCAATGGTTAGGGAACACTTAGTGAAAGTCTAGGGACTCCTGCGTGGGATGCCTTTCAGCACACGGCAACCTGATGTCCCCAGAACAACGTGGGGGAGGGAAGGAGAGTCAGAGGAGTCCCACATCACGTCATCTCAGAAGTGACAACTCATAGCTTTTCACATGGCCAACTGGTAAGAAGCAAATTGTGGGGCCCAGTGCATCCTCCAGGGAAAGGGATCACATAAAAACAAGCACAGCGGGAAACAGGGATCTTTGGGAGCCATTCCGAGGGGATCGCCAACCTCCGGAAGCTGACTTTGTGAGATGAAACCCAACTGGGAGCAAAGTCAGGTCCGGCAGGAACTCATGGGAGCAGCCATTGGTTCAACCCGCTAAGACCGTGTGGATGGATGTGTGGATGTCCGTGATGGTCCAGCACGACCTGCCCACCCTGAGCTTGTGGTGTGGATGTCCTTGAGAGCAGGACACTTAGCCTAAGGCTAGAGACTCAAAGATGAGTTTCATGCCCAGGGACGCCTGGAGCCCCAGAAGTTGGAAGAGGTGGGAAGGACCATCCCCTGGAGCCTCAGGAGGGAGCATGGTCCTGCCCCGCCTGGATCTCAGGGGTCCTGCCCCGTCTGGATCTCAGGGGTCCTGTCCCGCCTGGATCTCAGAGACCCTGCCCCTCCTGGATCTCAGGGGTCCTGCCCCCCTGGATCTCAGGGGCCCTGCCCCACCTGGATCTCAGGGGTCCTGCCCCACCTGGATCTCAGGGGTCCTGCCCCACCTGGATCTCAGACTTCTGGTTTCCAAATCCCGGGGAAGATAGATTCCTGTTGTTCTAATGTACCCCAGTCTGTGGTCATCTGTCACAACTACCCCAGGACACTGATAATGAGATAATGAGCCTGAGAACCATTTCTCTCGGTGGTAATGAGGGCTGCCACGTGTCTGTGGCCACGAGACCCGAGTCCTTTCCACCGTACGCATCCTGTTCATCTTTAGGGGTGCTCTTTGCAGAGGAGTAGGGGCTTTCAATCCTAAGCTACCCGCTGGTGCTCACTGTCTTTATCTGTCTCCAGACTTATAATCTGGATAGATACAAAACATGTGTCAAGACGTTTTTCTTTAAGGAAAAATTCGAAATGAGAATTACCAGGCTTGAAACACACAAGTGTGACCAACGACTTGGGTGGTAATACTGAAATCCAAGATCAGAATTGTCTCTCTCTTTTTTTTCTTTCTTCAGGATCAGAGTTCTCGAATGCCCAGAGAGCCAAGAGAATCCTGATCACATGAAGTCCAACTCCCAACACTGCCTGTGCTGCTCGCCATCATCCATAAGCCAGAGTATAAGTGCAAACACCAGAGGACACAGGACGCGAATGTCAGGAAAATGTCCAGTTTCTTCCACTGTGCATTTCCCTCCCTCAAGCTGGAGGTCCACTCCCTTGGTTTTTCCCCAACAGTGACGTTTTTGCTTTTAGGCTGTTTCTCGGAAGGCACAGGCACCCACGCAGAGTTGCATGTCTTTCCGACTCTGCCAGTGCTCACCCATCGAGGATGTGTCTTCTGATGGGTGAGTGGGGCATGTTCGTTCCTACACCTGAGACTTGTGGGACTTTATTCTGGGAAACCTCTGTGGCTCTTTCCAGCAACGTAACAGCAAATCAAAGCTAGGGATAGCTTCGTTCCCGGTTCTATGTTTCTCCTTTTCAAAGGCAAACGTTGCCTCCCCTGAGTTTCACCAACAGGGAAAAGGAAGGGTCTGAATTTCTCTTCAGGACCTGGCTTTGTGTCTGGAGGGGTTGGGGTGATGGTGGCTAATGCTTACAATTAGGATTTAAAATCAGCAGCGCAACGACATGTGGATATGATCTCCAGCCACGAGTTCTTCTGGCAACACGTGAAATCTCAGAACAGGCTCCTAAGACAACAAGGTTGGGCCATGGTGTAGGGAAGGGAGAAGCACATGTCCAGGAAATTCATACAGATACACCCCCTTCTTCTTAGCCACAAGCATCGAGCAAGATAACCACACCGTGTGGAAAACCGAAAACCAGTGGAGCCCCTGGAAGCCACCATATTGCCCACGGTGTGCCCCACACAAGACGCGGTCCTTGGGTGAATGCGCTTTAAAAATCGTAGCAGGTTGAGACGTCCTGCCCAGTCTTCCATACATCTGCCCTGCTCGTTTTTACCGTCCTCTTTAAAGGACGTTTGTCTATTC
This sequence comes from Procyon lotor, assembly GCA_028646535.1. Classification (NCBI taxonomy): domain Eukaryota; kingdom Metazoa; phylum Chordata; class Mammalia; order Carnivora; family Procyonidae; genus Procyon; species Procyon lotor. Next base: position 4,448 of record JAQQSY010008239.1, on the reverse strand, counting down.
CTTCGATGTGTTATCTGCACTCAATCATTTCTCTTTTTTAAAGAATGGCTTCCTTGGGGTATCCTCAGACACCATACTGTTTTCCCGTAGACGCGTATCGTTTCGTGGATGTCAGTTTATTCCCAGACCTTACGCACACGTATGACCATCGATTTGAGAACCTTCCCCCAAAATGACACCCCATATCAAGACAGGTCCCTCCCCTCACCTCCGTCCTCCATTCAACCACGAATCCCCTTTCTGTCTGGATAGATTTGCGTCTTCTGGACATTTCATCCCCGCAAAAGCATAAGATACACGGTCTCACTTTCCCCTTTTCATTTGCGAGAACAGAGAGAAATCCTAGGCATCAGGATAAGCAGTACAGTGAATAACATTTGGCCTTATTCTATCATATCCAACAAAGCTCCACCTATCAATTAAAAAAGTAGAATTGCAGAAATACAGCTTACCCTCTGCCCTGGAGGTAATTGAACTAGGTCTCTGTCAGATCCGGAGAAAATATCCAAAGTCCAAGAACGGGGCACCCACTGCCCGAAGCGGTTCAATTTTTAATGGTCCTGTTCTGTACGCTTTGTCTCCATTTTATTTCATTATTTAACTCTTTCTGAATATTTTCAATGGCACACATTACCGAATTACCCACCCTCCACCCTCCAAAAAAAAAAAAAGGCTACTGAATGTCAGGGAATCCTTGGAAACTGGTCTCTTTGCGCTCACACGATGAGGAAATGACAACAGAGTTTTTCTGTAATTCGTGTATTTTTCTTGACCTGTGTCCTCTCGGGACTTGCAGATTTGGCTGCGTAGAGGAGTTTACAATTCCTGTGAAATCTCAATGAGCCATAATTCCCGGGGAATATCGAGTCCACGGAGGGCGATTAGCTGGTTTTCGCTCTGGCATGTGGGTCACCGGAGAAACTTAAAAAAAAAGAAAAGAAAAGAAAAAGAGCGTCAAGCCTGGGGGCCGTGAGGGAGAGACGGATGTTCAATTGGGAGCAAACGTCCCCCCAAAAGTCTGTCACAGTTTGGCTTCGGGAGCAGCAGGGTAGTTTTCTCAGAAGAAAACGTAGGACCTTAACGTCGGCCGTTTTGGGGAGCGGGATTCTGGGGGGAGGAAATAGGGACATCACATCTCTGAGAAAGATGATTGGTACAGCTCTGGCCACCGCAAAGTACACCTCGGGTGTCCCCGGAAACAGGAAATTGTGGGGCAGCAAGAGAGGAGAGAAATTCACCTTCTTTCATAGTGTATCAGCCCCGAAAAGAAACTGGGATGAGACAAACCCAGAACACGGATAGAATTCAGAGAATAAAAGAAGGCAAAGAGAAATCATGTAAGAAAAGCCAGACTTGTTTAACCATATCTGAATGGGGAGAGAAAAGGGCACTTCTGAAATTCACCTGCAAGAACGAGTTTCCTTTCCGAGAACTCTCCTCCTTCTATAAAACTCCAGCTTCCTTTTACATTTCCTAATGTCTTTTTTAGTTGGCAAACAAAATGCCTTTGTAGTGAATTTCGGCCACCATCATCTCTACCCCAAGGGTCCATCCCCGGGACCTGTGCCCGACTCCTGCCTGAACAGACAACATATACAGACTTCCGTTTTTCACCATTTTTTTTCTCTCTCGGCGTATTCTGAGCTTGCTAACTTGGTTTTCACAAAAGGCATCTTTGAACTGTGAACGGTAGGAACAATCCAAGAGCTGGCGGGAATCGGAGAGAAATCCAGCTTTTTGCTCTTTGCCGAGGAAACTGAGTCCCAGATATTTCTGAGGGTCTGAGCCCAGTTAAAATGCACAATCATATGTGCAGTGGAGGAGCTGTTGGGTTTAGCCATGTCACACTCTCTGAGGGCAGTGCTAATGTCAGGGAGACATTACAGTGTAGACGTGTCTTGGACCAATGATCCAAACCGCATGTGTGGGTTTAGGAGGGCTTGTCTCCACCAGAAAGGGCTCACAGAAGGTTCTCCTTATGAAAAACAAACAAGTATACAAAGTGCATTTTATCTTCACAGCTAAGGCTGTAATATGGAGACTACAAGATACGGCCCATCTGGGAGATCCGGTATCTTATGTGACCCAATTCTAGGCTTTCCCAATTTAGCTGCTTGGCAGAGCAGATGCTCCCAACAACATTTCTGGAATAAAAGAAGTGGAGAGAAAATCAGCCCACATTGCCCACTTTTTCTTTGACCTGTTTGGCTCTTTCTTATTGCTTTGTAGAAGCTCTTTATATATTATGGTAATGAAGCCATTATCTTTTATGCAATGTGTTGCTTGTGTGTGCTGCTTTCCTCTTAACTCAGTTTATACTATGGTTTGTTGGGATACCTTTAACCATTTTCTGTACTCAAGTGTGTGATTCTTGGTGGCAGAGAAGAGTTTTGCCGTGTTAAAATTAAAAAGGCATCATTCAAAATAAAATAAAATAAAATAAAAAGACATCATTCAGTAGCTATGCGGGGTTGTCTCCATTTAGATGTGTGTTGGAATTCTTGTGTGTGAGAATCCTCCTGTGTGAATTTGAAGTAGTGATCTCTCTTAATTTAATTCCACTTGCTCCCAAAGAATCCGACGTTCAGACTGGAACCCACTTATTGAATAATCGCATCTCCCCAGCAATAATCAATACCGCGTTTGCTGAAGCCAGGCTCAATCTGCAGATGGGTCGTTTTCGAGATTCTTTGTTCTTGGTTGGAGATTTCCCTCGGCGACTGAGTCATAGATGTGCAATTACTGTATCAAATCTAGAACTTTCTAAGAGTGTTCATGGGTGGCGCCAGAAGACGTGCCCCAAATTTGTACAGATTTACTTACACTTTCATGGCAGTTCAGCCAATGCCTCCACTTACTTGACCACCACTGTGCACCATTTAAACCATCTACAAATAGACAATAGGAGGGGTTTTTAAGGACAGAAACGAAGATAGAGAGAAGTGGGTGCACGTTATTCCTTCCGTGGACAGAAAGTGGGTCTGTATTTCACAAATGCATGCATACCAAGGCGAGGGACCGGGGCCCATGGGGTGCCCTGTCCAGAAGCACACTCCTTGAGGGCCTTCCCAGCTCCCAACTCACTGGACCCCTGTGGGACTTGGGATCGGGACCCCATTCTCAACGGCTCATGGCACTTTACCGAAGAGTGATCGTTTTCAAAATGTCTCTAGTCTGATACAGATGTTGGCACTGAGTCAGGACTCTCGTCAGAGGGGTTGGGAGAAAAAAATAAAATCAAGGCTCAAAATTACCTATCATGGCTGTTTCCAGGTGAGCTGTATCACTAACGAAATCCACACTCATTTCAGCCAAGGTATTTTTTTTTTCTTTTCTTTTTTTTTTTTTTTCCCAGTGAGCAAACTCTTCAGCAAAAAGAGAGGCAATGAGTGATCGCAACAGGCTCTCCCTGATTCCCTGACGCGGATGACTTCGTGCCTTGATCCTTTTTCTGCAGCGTCTTCCAAAGGCAGGGAGTGGGCCAAGGTCAGCGGTGGGGGACGGGGCCTGGGTACCAGACACCCGCACAGACCCCAAAATCTAGTGGGGACGCGGGAGGAAGCTATGGGGCCTGGGAGGATGCCTCATTTAGGTCATGACCCCATGATATCTTTTCATCCTTCCGTCTCACCCTCTGTGGACGCCTCTGTTAAAGATTTAAATATAGACATGAGAGCCCTCTCCTCCCCAATCCTGGTTTCACGCTTTATACCTGAGGCTTTTCTGGACAGCACTTTGGGTTTTATAGACGAGTGAGTGTGTGCATGTAAATAAATATATATATTTATTATTATTATATGTATTTATATGTATATATCCATCCATCCGTATAGTCTACTTAAAGATGAGTCTATGAAAAACCCACGAGATAGAGTTCGAAGAAAAACAGGCGCAAAAAAAAAAAAAAAACTTCATTGAAATAATCATAAAACTATTTTTCCTGGTCTAACTACAGCTGTGGGGCACGTTGCCATGGAAACCGCTTTCCTGGCGAGCGTGTCTGTAGCCAGAGGTCTCCGATGGACCGTCTGCCGGCTCGTTGCCTGTGTACAGCGAGCCCCGCGTACATAATGCCTCACACATCAGCCGTGACTCCTGAAATGTGTCAGAAAACATTATCAGAAGGGGAAGGCCGGTTGTTGCGGATCCCCATAAATTTATAGATAATCAGGTCCTTAGCGGCTGCCAAAGGGTGGGACGGGCGGCGGAGCCCTGATGAGGGGTCAGCGACCCACCACGGGGAGAGGAGTGTGCTAAGAATCCCAGGCTGCGTGCACTGCTCAAGCTCCTTTGCTTTGACTCATTTATACCCTGTTTGAGTGTAATCACACCTCCCTCCACACACCCCCCATTTGCTTCGCCAAATTGATTACATTGTATCAGTTCCATACATTGTACTCTTGTTACAGTAACTGAGTGTAATCAGCCCCCCCACTGTTGGCTTCCAC
>JAQQSY010008238.1:0-10001 GCA_028646535.1 Procyon lotor | reverse complement strand
GGATGAGGGCTCAGAGATCCACAGGCCACCAGCCCTGCCTTTGGTGCCCCCGCAGCTGTGGGGACAAGGCACCAACACACCAACCCTGCCGCCAGCATAACCTGCTGCCTCCCTGGAGAGGGGGGGACCTGTGGGGTCCAAGCTGTTCAGAGCAGACAGAAGGGAAAAGGTGGGCATCACAAGCCCAGGACCAGCCGAGCCCCCGCAGCCACTAGACCTCTATGCAGGCAACCCCTCCAGCCCAAGGGAAAACTGGAGGCCACCGAAGGGGCACAGAAAGGTGCTCACACCCCTCACCTACTCTCCTCACCACAGCCCTGGAGGTCAGAACCAGGAGGCCCTTTCACAGAGAAGAAACCAGAGCTCAGGGAGGGTCTGGTCAGAGCAGAAATCGGTATGTGGGCGTCGCCCCATTATGCAGTCAGACCATTTCTAGGGCACTGTTTGTCCAGTGGAAAGATCCAGAACCCTGACTGCAGACAGGGACAGTACAGAGGAGCAGTCCAGAGCCCCGGCAGGATGGGGTGACCCCAGGCTGAAGGGAGCTGCGTTTGGGGCAGGCAGTCCTCCCTTCCCATAGTTCTGGAGGGGTGAGGGGTGAGAGCTTCTGCAGGGGGCGGGCAGTGCATATGATTTTGAGTATTGAAGGTGACAGGTTCTCAAAGCCTCAGGCCACTGCAGAAGCCAGGATAGGGGCTGCCCTCGGGGTGGCTCAGGAAGGGCGCTAGCCATGCCCTTTCTTGACCTGGTGTTAGTTTCACTGGTGGGTTCGCTTCCTGAGAGGAACACCAAGCTATTCAGGCTGAATCCAAAAACTGAGGGAAAGGCGCTAATTTGTGTCTAGCAAGCGTGTTCTCTCACCCAAGCCCTGACACGGGCTTCTCCCAGCCTCCCCACCCACGCGGGGATCAGTCCCATTCTGCAGAGAAGCAAACTGAGTTGGAGACAGGCTAGGTCCCTTGCCCCGGAGCCCCGCCTCCCAGCGGTTCTTATTAGGCCGTCCTCAGAGGCTCTTCCTGCCGCCCTCCACCTCTCAGTCACCCTCCCCGATTCCATCCCCCTACAAGCGCAGTGACTCCTGGGGTTGGCTGTCCCCACAGTGTCGCGTTTCTCCAGCCCGCGGGTGACACCGCGCCTGAGCCGCAAGCGGGCGCTGTCCATCTCCCCGCTCTCGGATGCCAGCCTGGACCTGCAGCGGATGATCCGGACCTCCCCCAACTCGCTGGTGGCCTACATCAACAACTCCCGGAGCAGCTCGGCGGCCAGCGGCTCCTACGGGCACCTGTCGGCAGGCACCCTCAGGTGGGCCCAAGCCGCGAGCGAGCAGGGCTGCTGAGAACTGGGAGGCGGGGTGGGGCCGCGTGGGGCGGGGCCACGCCGAGATGGCCACGCCTTCATCCCCGAGGAGAAAGACGGGACTCCTTGAAATTATGAATCAGCATCCTGAACTGGTTCAGGAATTCAAAACCGCTACCGAGGAGGACCTTAGAATGCGCCTATGTTTGAGTGTGGCTCCATGTGCTCATTCGGCCCCCGAACGCACTTTCTGATGTGAAAAGGGACGTTTATTGGGCCTGGCATGGAAGATTCCATCATGGAACCAAAGGTGGCTTTCTCAGGATTTCAGTAGGTGTCGTGGGGAAGTCACGGCTGTTGGCCGGCACTGGGGAGCACGCCAGGCGTGACAGTGACTTCGGTCCTGCCAGGTCTCTGGGCTGGCAGCAGGCCTCCTGCCGTGGTCACAGCACGGCACACCCAAACCTCAGGAACACCATTCACCCCGTGTCCCTCCCCACTCCATGCAGCCCAGGGCTATTTTAGGACCCAGATCCTACCATTTGAACTCATGTCAGGGAGGCTCACTCACGTGGCCATAGGCAGGATCCTTATTTCTCCGGCCGGGGGGCCTCTCGGTAAGGCTGTTTGAGCATCCTCCTACCCTGGAAGCTGGCCCCCCTCTCCCACCCCCGGAGTGAGCGATGCAGAAGAGAGCAAGGAGGAAGCCACAAGCCACCTATGGCTTAGGGTCGGAGGTCACCATTATTCTGTAGTCTCCTGTGCTGGGCTGAGTGCCCCCTATGCAGAGGACAGGAAGGGGCCTAGAAGCGCGGTAGAAGTGAAGGGAGAGAGGGGACCATGTGAGCCAGAGGGCCCAGGGCACCTTTCCCGGACAAGGGGGTGTTAGGACCAGTCTCAGGGGCCCAGTGGGGTTCAGATAGTCCAGGAGTGCTGGTGCAGGGTTGATCTCAGGCGTCAGAGCGGTAAAGGGCTGGGGGGTGGGGAGAAGACGGAGCTTGGCTCCTCCTGGGGGCCAGCCTGCTGGAGTGAAGCCTGCATCACTGGGCAGGGTCCAGGGATGAGTGCAGAAGGGGAGGCACGAGATGGCAGGCGATGGGGAGCCACTGCTGGCTCTTGAGCAAGGTAAAGCCGAGCTGACAGTGGGACGAGCCGCACGCCCCTCCCAGGCCCTGACTTGTCTGCTCTTCTTTGCAGCCCTGCATTCACCTTCCCCCACCCCATCAACCCGGTGGCCTACCAGCAGATCCTGAGCCAGCAGAGGGGGCTGGGCTCGGCCTTTGGACACACTCCACCCTTGATCCAGCCCTCGCCCACCTTCCTGGCCCAGCAGCCCGTGCCCCTCGCCTCTATCAATGCCACGCCCACCCAGCTTAGCAGCAGCAGCAACTGCCTGAGCAATGCCACCCAGGTAGATGGGTGCAGGGGACACAGGGTGGGTCATCGGGCTCCTGGGACCCCACGAGGGCTGATGGTTGCCCTCTCAGGCCGAGAGCTGGTGGAAGGGCTCTGGGCACAGGTCTGGCTGGCGGCATGCCTGCTGGACAGAAGCCATGGGATCCAAAGGGCTGGACGCCAGCCCTGGGCTGGCTCCTGACACCCTCCCTTTTCCTCGGCAAGTACCCAGCCGATAAGTTCTGCAGTCGCCGGTCTAATCAACATAATGAGTAGACAGAGAAAGGCTAGGAGTCAGAGCCGGGCAGAGAGAGTACTCTGTACAGTTTAGTCTTCGAGCTTAAGTTTACAGAATAAGACCCTCTTATTTGACCTTTCCAGCAAGCCTTTGATGGGGCAGGGTCCGAGGTCACCATTATGGTGCCTGGCACACAGTAGGTAGTATTTGGTGGGGATGAGCGACTGTCCAGGCCAGCCACCGGGCAGGGCACAGCCCAGACCGTGACCACGTGCTGGGAGGAAGGCAAGACTCCACCCTGTCCAGAAGAACCCCTCTTCCAGGACGCCCTCCGTCTCCACCCCAGGGCTCCAGGCGGCCGCCTAGCGCCTGCCCCCAGACAGCAGCTGTCAGCTCTTGTCACCACCCGCCGCTGTGGCTCTATCTAGCCCCCTTCTCCCGAGGAACTAGGCCCTCCTTTCCTGCTCCCTGAGCTGGTCCAGCCCTGTTCTCCCTGGACCCCGATCTGCCCCTGCTCTTGTGCCTCGGAGGGCTGAACGCTTGAGCCTATTGGAACAGGGGTGGTGGTGCCCGGCATCTCCCAGAGAGAGGGTTTCTTTTCCATTCCCATGGAGGAGGGGGGCTGGAAAGCCGAGCTCTGGGCTCGCCCCGGCTGTGCTCCTGGCCCGGACACCAAGCAGGGGGAGCCAGCTGCTGAAACTCCGACGTGGGGAGGATCCCAGAGGGAAAGCCCAAACGGAAGTTGGGGTGTCCTCACCCTGCTCCTGCGTGACGGGCTTTCCTGCACTCCTCCCTCAGAACAAGCCGAGCAGCGAGTCGGCTGTGAGCAGCACGGTCAACCCCATCGTCATTCATAAGCGCAGCAAGGTCAAGACAGAGGCCGAGGGCCTGCGGCCAGCCTCCCCATTGACCCTGACGCAGGTAACCTGCTGGCCCTCCCGCTGGGTCGGCGGACCGGGGGCCTCAGCCCTGGTGGTGAGTGAGTGAATGGACCGCTGTCTGCATGAACGAGTGAACCGGAGAGGGCGGGTGCACTGTGAGCGCAGGGAGGACCAGAGCTGTGTCCCCGGCAGCCCGCACATCACAGGCTCATCAAACACGGGTCGCGTGGAAGAACGGATGGGTGGGTTGGAGGATGTCTGGAGCTTGCAGCCGTCTCCACCCAGCACCTCGCACAAGCCCCGGTCACACTCACTTGCTTGCCACCCCTGTCCCGTCACTCTCCCTCTCCCTGGAACTGCACCCCCCCGCCCCCTCCCCCTCCTGCCACTGCACCCTTTCCTGACCCCCCTGGATAACAGGACTCCCCTCTGCCCGGAGCTCAGCCTGGCTTCTAGACCATCTTGCCACTGCCCTGTTTGGAGAGGGTGGCCCTCGGGACAAGTGCCGGATTTGCTCCACATCATCAGGGTTTACACGGGGACTGGTGCCAAGTCCCTATGACATTGTGTTTTCTTTTTTTTAAGATTTCACTTATTTATTTGAGAGGGAGAACACACGTGCATGCAGGGGGTAAGGGCAGGATGAGCACAGAGCCCGGTGCGGGGCTCGAGCTCATGACCATGAGATCATGATCTGATCGACTGAGCCACCCAGGTGCCGCGAAATAATATTTTCTAATGGCTCAATGCACATTGGAGGGAGTGAGTGGCACGGTGAGGAGGGAAAGAAGGGAGGGTGTTTCTTGGCAGGAAGGTGGGGAAGGCAGCCACCCAGAGCCCGGGACTGGTTTGTTGTGGGGCTGACACCCCTGTGCAGGTCCCTTGGGAGATCCCACGGCAGACCGAGAGAGCCCCAGTTCTTGGGGCAAAGGCCTGTCAGGGGAAGGGCTTGGGGTGAGTGCTGAGCCCGAGGGCGAGCCTTCCTCCCCTCCCCAGGCCTCTTACCGTGGCCCGGTCTCCATCTGTTACTCCAGAATCCCCAGCTTTGACACCAAGGATGCAGGGACCTCCTGTCCCCGTCTCCCCTAAGTCTGCCAGACTATGCTTTATCAAACCTGTAAACCATCGGGCACGCTCTGGGCACTTAATTTTTATGAAATATCGGGTCCTGTTATTGTCAGGCAAACAGAGGAGTTGGTGACAAATTCTTCTCCCCTCGCTGATGCCGAGGCATCTCGGCTTGATGCATGGTTTCCACGAGGTCGGCCGTCATCCGGGGCCGGTGAAATTGATGAGGACGGCCCATCTCCAGGGGAGATAAACACGCTGATGCGGCGACGACAGGCGCTGAGCCCCCCGGAGCCCCGGCCTCACCCCTGTAACCCAGAAAGGCGGCACAAAGCCAACCCTCCTGCCTGGCCTGGCTCAGATTCGTCAGTGGAAGGAAAGCCGTTTATCACCAGAGGTTGTCACCGTGTCACTCAGTGTCCTGATTCAGTGACCCGGCTCATTTGCAAGGTGGATGGGCGTGCTTCCTTGTGGCAGGCAGTGCGGCGTAATGAATCCCCACTCTGCCTAAGCCCTCCAAACCGTGGGCGAGGGTGTTGCCCAGGACCCTCTGGAAGCCAGAGCACACCCACGGCCCCTGGGCCGCCTTGCGATCACGAGTCCATCTGGCAGCTCTTTCTAGAGTCTTCTTGGAGACGAGCAGGACCTGCGGTTTATGAGATAAGAAGTCCGTTTGCAGTTTTTCTGACCGTGCAGAGCGGTGTAGGAGGCCACAGCCCCACAGACCCCCCACAGGGCCAAAGATCCCGGGCAGGGGCGCTCCTGCACCTTCCTTGTAACATGGACCCCGTGCCTGCCCGTGCACTTTTAGGAAACCACATGTCATCGTTCGCCTTTTCAAGGCAACTGCATGCGTTGAAACACACTCTGAGAAGCAACCAGAAGCTCCTCTGAGAGGAGCCCTTTGCAGCCCCAATGGACAGTCGGTCAGTCTGCGGCCAGCCTGGGGAGCCATGAGGCTGATTCCCCCACATCCAGAAATGGGCTCAGCAGTCGTAATGAGCCCAAGGGGCGAGCTGCAACCTCCGCTTCGTGGTCTCCTGGGGTTGGGGCTCCTGACTGTGGGGGAGGTTGTCCCCCTTAGTCGGAGCTCTAAATGCTCTCCCTGGGGGCTCTTCTGAAAGACAGAATATTCCCGCAGTTTTGTAGATAGTGTGAAAGGGAATGCATCTGCCTATTTGCCTGGCTTTGCTCTGAGCCTGCCTGGCGAGCCCACAGAATACCGGGGAGTCCTTGACATCCTGTGGAGGTCCTCACTGTGCCTCCACCTCGGTCCTCACTCGCAGCCTGAGCCCTTGTCCCCTCCTAAGGGTCCACCGCTGGCCAGCTCAGCATCGGCTGGGGTGGGGCTCCCTGTGGGACAGAGGCTCCGTCTCTGGCTCTTCTGGCCATGACATGCTTTGTGCTCTTGGAAAGGAAGGCCAGGCACCTGTGATCGGGTGAAGGCTTATCTTGGGGGGGCTTTCCTTTGCCGCCGAACAGGGCACACAGGGGCCCCATCCTGATGGGGAGACTTGAGTGCAGACGTAGGCTGTCACGAAGTCACTGTGTGCTCTACAGAGAGGAAGGTGGCCTCTCCCTGAACCCGTTTTCCTGGCTGCGGTGCACGGATACAGACGCCCACACGTCTCGGGGCCGTGGCAGGGAAGGGGGGGGAGAATTTGTCGCAGTTCGCTCACTCTGAGCCTAAACCTGAACCAGGGCGTGCTGTGAGCCCCCGCGGAGGAGGGGGCCACGTGAGAGTCAGTTGTCTGCACGCCGACTGGTGCTCTTGCCTCCACGTGGGACCCGACCTCATACACGCTCTAAATAAAAACGCCCCCACCCTGACCCCATGGGCCCACCCCGGCTCCTCCAGAAGAAACCAAACCAAAGAAGGAAAAGACCCTGCCCTCTTTTCTCCTGTTCCCCTTGCCAAGTCAGCTGACCCAGGATATGATGGGACACTTTGGGAATGACAGGCCAGCAGGAGAGAGGAAGGAGGGGCCCAAGACAGCTGTGCGGACAGGAGGGAGGAGGGAGGCAGCTGAGGAAGGAGGCAGAGTGCATACATGGGCATATGCGTGTGCTTGTGTGTGTGCATGTGCATGCATGCATGTGTGCGGTCCTCAGCACGGACCGCTTGGGGCCCGTAGTGACCTTTCGTCGAGGGCAGGTGGCTGAACACAGCTCACCGTGGATGTGCTCCGCTCCTCCCCCAGGAGCAGCTGGCTGACCTCAAGGAAGACCTGGACAGGGATGACTGCAAGCAGGAGGCCGAGGTGATCATCTACGAGACCAACTGCCACTGGGAGGACTGCACGAAGGAGTATGACACGCAGGAGCAACTGGTGCATGTAAGCCTCCCAGCCACCCAGCCTGCCCAGCCTGCCGCCGCAGGCAAAGCTTCCTGGCCCCCTGCTGGAGAGAAGGGGAGAGGCCTGGGCCATAGCCTCTGCAAGGGGGAGCTGTAATTATTTATCTGGGCCCTGCCTGTTTCTAAAAGGGCCCTTACAAATACAGATGTCATAAAAGAGATTAAAAACAAAAACAAGTAAATGAGAAATTTCAGGAGAAAGGAACAAGAAGATAAAGCCTGGAGTAGAATGTATTTTAAAAACTAAGTGCTCTGGACTATAATTCGCATAAATCTCTCTCTCTCTCTCTCTCTCTCTCTCTCTCTCTTTTGAGCTTCCTAGCAGCCAGTGCAAAGAGGGAAATAAGACCAATTAAATCAGCCAGCATTGGCAAGATCATAACAAGCTTGACCCTGAAACCAGGACGAAGTTCCTCCCATGGAGGAAGGAACTAGTAATTTCCTCTGGGAGACCATTCCCAGAGACCCAGTATCCACAAGTGCAGATGGGGTGTCAATACCATATCAGAAGGGGACTGCTTAAAAACGCCTGGATACTGCCAGGGCAGGACACCAGGGAGGCCATGGGACCTGGGTGCGTCTTTCGTATCATGTCCCTTGGTCCCTACTCTGAATTCTTATACAGCAGCATTCACGTGATGGCAGTCGGTGGGGGTAACCCACAGCGGGAAGAGCAGAGGCTTCAAAGCTGGCTACATCCAGCCGAGTGGTTCCAAACAAGTCACTTAAGCCCCACGAGCCTCGGGGTTTTTTCCTCCTGTAATGGCAGGTGAAGTCTACCCCCACAAGGGTGTGAAGATTAGCTAGGATACCCACATAAGCACGTAGCAGATGGCATTTCATACGTGGTGGTTCCCTCCCACCTCCTCCTTCCTGTTTCCCATGCCAGCCAGGGCAGTCTCTCTTCTCCATCCAGAAGATGAAATTGAAGAGAAAGTGACGAAGAATAACCCTCCCAGCCACCCCTCCTGCTCCACACCCACTGCTCCCACACACATACAATTCTTAGGGACTGAGAGGCTGTAAAGATGAGCCCCACACCAGACCAGCAGCTCGATCACTGCGTAGGGTAGGTGCACATACCCCAAGGAAGCTTGCTTCTCCCCAGCCCCGTGCACTCAGCATTTAGGACACCACCCGCTCCCTCCGGTCATGAGAGTTGCTCTCAAATACCGGAGTTTTCTTTTGCTTTGGGGATCCCCGCTCCCCAACGATTCTCATGTAGAAGACCAGAACTTCCCAGCAAACCTGTTCCAGCTGACATAGCATGGTGAAGCAGGGCTGCTCTAATCCCTCCTGGAACTTGAGCGTAATTCTTCAACCTGTACCATGTCTCTGGGTGAATGAGTCCGAGACGGAGAAGGGGCCACCCAGGCTGCGAGTTGTATGTAGGATGGATCAGATTAGATGAAACGAGAGAGAGGACAGCACACGTGGGGCCAGGAGGGGGCTGGGCAGAGGTGGAGACGCAGACATGAGAAGTGTGCTCAGTGATGAGCGAACCAGGCTGCCAAAAGCAGAGGGGAAAAGTCCTCCAATAAAGGCATCAAGGGCAGGAAGCTTTAGCTGCAGGCTTCTGCCTGTGCCCAGGACCGTCCCTGTGGGCGTAGGGGAGTCCCTCTGCCTGGCCCCGGAAAGAGAAGGCCCCTACGAGGAGAGAGCCAGCCCCTCAGCCCAGCTGTGTCTTTCTCTCCGCTCCCGGGGAAGATGGATGGTGGCAGGCACACAGGCGAGCTGGAGCCCCTAGTCGATTATTAACAATTTGTTGCTAAGTAAACCAATAAGAAAAAAATGAAAGGCATTGTCAGGAAGCATTTTTATCATTTGAAAGGCTTTAAAAATGGAAAGTGAGGCTAATATGATAAGATTTCCCTGGAAGTTCAAAGTGCTGTAGATTTTACTCGCTCCAACACTGACATTTGTATGCACGACAGCCAGGCCTGTTTCTCGGGGCGTGTGGTCCTGGCGGCTTGCTGTCTCTCTGGGCCGGGCTCTCCCCAACAGCCCCGCAGCTTGCAAAGATCACCAGCAGCGCCATCCAGTAGAAAGATACCACCAGCCACAAAGGCCCACCACGTGTGTAATTTGACGTTAACCTGGGAGCACGTTTTACAAAGGGTAGAAGGAAACAGGTGAAATTCATTTAAAAAATAGATTTTATTTCACCCAATATAAAGATGATCGTTTTGACGTGTGATCAATATAAAACAATTATTGGGATATTTTACATCCTTTTATTTTTATTTTTTTTATTGTCCATTGTGGAAACGGCCCATCCCAGTTGGGACCAGGCACATTTCAAGGGCTCAAAGCCACAAGTGGTGAATGGCTACTGCGTTGGAGGTGATGGTGGGTGGGAGGCCGTGAGATTCGGAAGAGGTGCCGAGAACAGAGAGAAGAGAGGACGCGGGGCTGGAGAGAACGGGCAGCCAAAACCAGAGTGTCCCACCCTCCCATCCCCCTAGGGGGAAGGAAGCCCAGTCTGATCTGCACACAGATAGGGCATGACCTTAAAACAAGAGGGAGATGGAAGGGGAAGGATGGGACATTGATGGGGCACAGGGAGGCTCCCTGGTGGCCTTTAGAGAGAAGCCCTAGAGGGAGAGGAAAAATGTGAAGTCCAGTATGCTTCTTTAGTCCACTGCATGAGTGACTAATACCACCTGTTTTCACTCCCCCAAATAAATAAGCAACCTCAAAACCTAAGGACATAAAAGTCTGGAGGCCGCACACATATCCACACATCCTAAGCTCAGAGGTAATAATA
>JAQQSY010008237.1:0-10001 GCA_028646535.1 Procyon lotor | reverse complement strand
AACACAAGCAGAGGGAATGGCAGCGGGAGAAGCAGGCTTCCTGCCGAGCAGGGAGCCCAGGCAGGGCTCGATCCTAGGACCCTGGGATCTTGACCTGAGCCGAAGGCAGATGCTTAACAACTGAGCCACCCAGGCGCCCCATCCTCTACCCATTTTTATAACATTTATTTTTTTGCTATTGAGTGGTCTGATTTTTTTTTTTTACAATATATGTTTGGTTTTTGTTTCCATTAACTCCCAAAAGCCTTATAATTTCCTAAGTGTTGAAAATGATAAAGGTGTCTTTTGTTAGTGGTAATGAAACCAATTATTTAATCAGTCACGCTGATGTAATGAAGCTACCATAAAACCCAAAAAGGAAAGGGTTTGAAGAGCTGGGTAGGTGAACACAAAGAAATTTGGGGAGAGTGGCATGCTCTGAGCGCATGGAAACTATGTCCTCACATACCTTGCCCTATGCATCTCTTTATATGGCTGTTGCTTCATGTCCTCTATCCTATCCTTTAAAAAACTGGTAAACATGTTTCCTTGAGTACTGTGAGCCACGTTAGGAAATTCATTGAAGCTAAAGAGGAGCTTGTTGGCGCCTCCGGTCTCAACCAGTCAGCTAGAACCACAGGTAATGCTTAGGACTGGCCTCTGCAGTGGGGGATGGGATGCAATCTTGTAGGTCTGAATCCTTAACTGGTAGAATCCGATGCTATCTCAGGGTAGTATCAGAATTGAGTTGTTCTTGGACTCTTGCAGGGTTGGATGTGGGAAGCCCCCTTCCAGCCCCCAATGTTAGAGTTGGTTCGGGAATCATAAAAGAACTAGTTCTTTATATCTTTTGTGTATTAACTCTTTATCAGATATATATGATTTGCATGTACTTTCTTCCTTTCACTGGGTTGTGTTTTGATTTTGTTGATGGTTTTCTTGCTGTACAGAACCTTCTTAGTTTGCTATAGTTCCACTTATTTTTGTTGCCTTTGCTTTTGGTGTCAAATCCAAAAACTTAACACCAAGACTAATGTCAAGGACTTTATACCTTATATTTTCTTCTAGGAGTTTTATGGCTTATGTTCAAATCTTTAATTCATTTTGAGTTTTGTGTATTGTGTAAGACAGTGGGTTAGATTCATTCTTTTGCATGTCACTGCCCTTTCCCAATTGTATATTCTTGGCTCTGTTATTGTAAATTGGTTAACCATATATAAATGGGTTTGTTCCTCGGCTGTGTGTGTTATTATGCCAATATCATACTGTCTTGATTACTATTGCTTTGTAATAATTTGAAATCAGGAAGTGTAATGCCTCCAGCTTTGTTCTTCTTTCTCAAGATTGCTTTGGCTATTTGGGATCTTTTGTGGTTCCATTCAAATTTTAGGCCTGTTTGTTCTATTTCTATGAAAAATGCTGGTGGAATTTGCACTGAACCTCGAGATTGCTTTGGGTCGTTATGGACATTTTAACAATATTAATTTTTCCAATCCATGAACACATTTATTTGTGTCTTCTTCCATTTCTCTTATCAATGTCAATAGTTTTCAGTGTACACATCTTTCATCTCCTTGGTTAAATTTATTCCTAGGTATTTTATTCTTTCTAATGCAGTTGTAAATGGGATCGTGTCCTTAGTTTCTCTTTCTGGTAGTTCATTATTAGTATGTAGAAATGCAGCTGAATTTTGTATATAGATTTGCGTCCTGAAACTTTACTGCATTCGTTAGTTTTTCAGTACAGTCTTTAGGGTTTTCTATATAGAGTATCATGTTATCTGCTAATAGTGATGGTTTTACTTCTTCCTTTCTGATTTTGATGCCTTCTATTTCTTTTTCTTGCCTAATTGCTCTGGCTTATATTGAATAAAAATGGTGAGAGTAGACATCTTCGTCTTGTTCCTAATACTAGAAGAAAAGCTTTTAGCTTTTCACCATTGATTATTATGTTAGTTGTGGGCTTGTCATATGTGGCCTTTACTATGTTAAGATATGTACCCTCTATACCCACTTTGTTGAGAGTTTTTATCATGAAAGGATGTTGAATTCTGACAAACGCTTTTTCTGAATCTATTGAGATGATCATAGGTTTTAAAATTTTTTTAAATTAACATATAATGTATTATTTGCCCCAGGGTACATGTTTGTGAATCCTCAGGCTTACACATTTCACAGCACTTACCATAGCACATACCCTCCCCAATGTCCATAACCCAGCCACCCTTTCCCTACCCCCCACCTCCCAGCCACCCTTAGTTTGTTTCATGAGTTTAGGAATCTCTTATGGTTTGTCTCCTTCCCTATCCCTTCCTGTTTCATTTCTCTCCCCTACTCCCTGACTCCCCGCCCTGCCTCTCAAATTCTTCGTATCAGAGAGATGATCATATGCTTTTAATTCTTCATTTTGTTAATGTGGTATATTACATTGACTTGTGGATGTTGATCCATTCTTGCACCCCTGAAATAAATAACACTTGATTATGGTATACGATTCTTTTAGTGAATTGTAGTCTATTTTAAATTACTCATATTAAAATAGAAAAATATTCCCTAATTAATCTTCCATTGAAGAATTCTTTCAGTTTCTTAGGTTAACCTTTGACATTCACATGGAAATCATGTTTTGTGCATCTGTTTAAATCAAAGAAATAAACTGATTTATTTAAAAAGTGCTAGGGATAGTGCCAGTATGAAGGGGACCTATTAGTTTTTCTTAATGTACAAAAAACCCACCCATATACAGAAGAGTATTTGTGAAATTAAATCTTCATTTAAACCGTTAATACCTGTTAACCTAGAAGTTTTATTCTGTGCTGGTGCAGAAATCTTGTAATAGCCAGCACTACATCCAAGTGGCCTAGAATAAATGGGTATCATTCCTATTTTTAATGAGTTCAAGGGAGTAAGATATAGTGCCCTTTCTGAAAATTCATTTTCTAATAGCCCAATTTTCCAGGGTTACTTTCTATTCCCTAAGTCCTAGAAACAGTAATTAGTATTATTCCTTCTTGATCTATTATTGAGTAAAAGGCTTAGACAACTACGGTGGAAGATAATCTCTTAAGGCCATTTGGTTTGTCCTTCAGATTAGAGAGAATATTTCAGATCTCAGTGTTTCACCACATGGTGTTGGGAATTGTTCCTCCCTGAGCCATTGCTCACCATCCTTTAAAAGAACATGTTTCTCACATATTGTGTTCCCTTAGTTTCCACAACTAAAAAATTTTCATTCCAAGTTACCTAAAAATGTTAATTTTTTTTTTTTAATGTTTCTATGTAGTTATGAGGAAGCCAAGAATATACTGACCAAAACCAAGATACTGGCCCCAGCATACTTTATCCTGGGAGGCAACAAGACTGGGGAGGGTTGTGTGATCACACGAGATAGAAAACAGTCTTTGGATGTATATGAGTAAGTACACTTGTTCACACAAAATAAATAAAAACTAAAGCCTAGACTGACATATTTACGAGTTTAAGACAGAGAGCCTAAGCAGAATTTCTCCTTTTGTATCTAGGCTCAACCCCAAGCAGGGCAGATGGTATGTGGTACAAACAAATTATGACCGTTGGAAAAGCCCTTTCTTTCTTGATGATCGTAGAACACCTGCAAAGATGTGTCTAAACCAGACAACCCAAGAGGTACATTCATAATGTCATATGTAGAAAGAAATGGTGACCTTTTAAGAGTATCTTAGTTGTGGCATTTTTCTTTGGCTTTTGATGAATTTATAAACTTTCTGGTGAGTATCTCTGGACAATGTGTACTGAGTTTTTGCTTTGAATTGAAAGATCAAAATTGTACTGTATTTGCCTTTTTGACTCTAATACTGGACACCACTCTATAAAGCTGAATGACAAACAGGCAAGAATTAAGAGGGCAGGAAGAGAGAGAAAAAGTGATATATTAATACCATTAACTCTCTAACAGTGACTCCAAGGGAAATTATTTTAGGGGGATTGTGGGGAGGCTGACTGAATAACATCTTTGTTTCTAATGACCCATTTGTATGGATAAGGCTGCATTTAACTTAATAAATTATTTTTGTGTTTTAGAATATCTCATTTGCAACCATATATGATGTCCTATCAACAAAGCCTGTCCTCAACAAGGTATTTAAAAAAAAAAATGTGTGTGTTTGTGTGTGTGTGTGTGTGTGTATACTTTTAGGGAAGTAATTTGGTCCTGTTTTTATCTTTCCTTGTTATCTTGGATCAGTCAGAGCTGGGACCCCAAGCCATGTTCCACTTAAGGTTGATTTTTAAAAATGTTTTTATGTGACAAAACAGTAACTCTTGGGATATGACAGACCTATTAGTGTGGTTTGATGTTCAAATTGGTAAAAGTACTCTTTCCAATTTTACTTCCATGACATGTGAATCAAATGTAGCCTTTTACTTTTGACTTCCCATCAGAAATTGCATGCTGTACACTACAACCAACACCTAAAACTCAACAAAGTCTGAAGTCTGTTTATAGACAGAGCTTTATGCCTGCATAGTTTCCCCCACTGTGTCAGAAATGCAGTAAGGATAAGGACAGCCACAGCTGAGCTGGTTATAGTCCACGGTCTACACTATTAGGCTTTGTGTGACTAGTGTTTATACTGTTGAGGAGGGTTGAGTGTTGAAGCATTGTGGTGAAGCAGTGTACTACTCAGGAGTAAGATCTCCTAAGGAGGGGAGGGGATTCTCTCCTGAGCCTATTTATATTCATGACCTGGAATAAGGGCCCTATTGAAGTTAGCTGTTTTAATTATTTTTTACTTATATTCCTAAATGGTGAACTATAAGTATTGTTAGTAACTATTTGTATCTTTGTATATTTAATCTTTGTTTATATACATTTTATGTATTATTTTATAAAGTAACTTCATAAAGCAATTTGATATGTATCAAAATTAATGTCAGGACATCTTAGATTGGAAACATCCTTAAAATAAAAGTAACCTTTCTTTCAGCTGACTGTATTCACAACCTTGATGGATGTTACCAAAGGTCAATATGAAACTTACCTGCGGGACTGCCCAGACCCTTGCATAGGTTGGTGAGCAGACACCTGGCCCCTAGAATGCTCTGTGTGCCATGAAGATGGAAACTCACATGCATCTAACTAGTGCAGCCGGCTGTTCTCCTTCCAAAGACCAAGACTCAGGGCAGTTTCTTGTTGAGGCATGAGCTTATCTTTCTTATGTTTACAGTTCACAGACTGTTTTTGCCATAATAGTTGATTGTTCTGTTTGCAGGTAACTTCTTTATATACAAAAATCAATCATCTAGAATTTGCAGCTTTACTTCACTTTGACTTTTGGGGATAGGGATGGGCAATTAATCAATTATGGGACCCACCTCCATAGAATAAAGCCAAAATTCTTTGGGTGTTGAATCCAGCACATTTGTACGTCATTCAGTTTCTCACTTTAATCCACGATTTTTTTAATTTTCTTTCCTTCTGGTTCAGACTACTGTTAAAATTAGCACACCATGGTCTTTGCTGTCTGTGACAGCAATGTAATTTCACTGATTTTGATTAGATAGGGATGAGACAGACATTCAGCTGTGTATTTCTCTTAAGAGGCAATAATACTCGAGCCTTTGACCCCAGTACTTTTTTGGGCTCATAAAGTAATCCATGTGCAAGGCAGCCTTTGATACACAGAACTGACACATTCCCTTTTTCATGATTACTCTACCTCCCAGTAACTCCAGGCAGTTGTTAACGTCAAACACGGAGTCCCAGGTTCTGTGAATTAATAGCAAATAGGCCAAAGCCTTGTGG
The DNA here is from genome assembly GCA_028646535.1 of Procyon lotor. Taxonomy (NCBI): domain Eukaryota; kingdom Metazoa; phylum Chordata; class Mammalia; order Carnivora; family Procyonidae; genus Procyon; species Procyon lotor. The sequence goes on along the minus strand of JAQQSY010008237.1, from coordinate 4,241 downwards.
AAATTGAGAGGTGAACTGAAAAACTCACATAAGTATCATTCACTTAATATTTAGTTTGTCTTTCTGATCACTATGTATTTTTTAAAAACTTAGTTACTAAAAATGTTTTTCAGAAATCAGTCTATTTATGGAGAGTGCTAATAGAACTTGTTAACCTTTCAGACTTTAACAATTAACTGTGAAATGCATGCCAGTTGGGCGAGACTGTATCCACTTTATTTTGTATATTACTTGTATTCATGATGCTCAATAAAGAGTCACTGGAAGTAGTGTCAGCGGTCATGTATGCTGATTCGGTGTACACCCACATGCCAGTTTGAGGGCAGGGCTTATTAGTGAGAAAGCGAAGCTGAACACAGCATGTGAATTAAATTACAAGGGTTAGGGGCGCCTGGGTGGCTCAGTGGGTTAAAGCCTCTGCCTTCGGCTCAGGTCATGGTCTCAGGGTCCTGGGATCAAGCCCCGCATCAGGCTCAGCAGGGAGCCTGCTTTCCTCTCTCTCTGCCTGCCTCTGTCTACTTGGGATCTCTTCCTCTCTGTCAAATAAATAAATAAAATCTTTAAAAAAAAAAAAATTACAAGGGTTATGTAGGTGGGTTCTTCAATTTATGACTACATGGTCACTATCTTACATGACTAATCCTTCCACCTCTATACCCAGTGGTGCCAGCAGTGTGCAGGTGTCCAAAGGCTATTTTCCCCTGGTAGGAGGTGTTTCCACAAAACTATAGTGATACTAATACTATCTTAGTGAAACAAGAGGAATTGTAAGAGGATTTGTGTTAAAATAGGATTTGAATGAAAAAAAAAGAAAAACCTCGGGCATGCCGGCTGGTTCAGTCGGAGGAGTGTCCGACTCTAGATCTTGGAGTCATGAGTTAGGGCCCAATTTTGGGTGTGATTACTTAAAAATATAAATAAAAAATTTAAAAAAAACCACAACTTCAGATTTTTTTCCTCTTATGAAAATGAAGTGAGGTAAACTTATATTTTTTTCTAAAGTTGTAACCCTTAATATTCATAATAAGTAGGAGATGCTAATTGTTTTAGACCAGTTCCTCAGGACTACATCAGAGAATGGGGAGGAAATAACCAGCAATAAGATTTTAAGTAGTATTGCTTAGTGGTAAAAAAAAAAAAAAAAGCAGTTATGAAATAGGATGTAGAGTATAAGCCTATTTATAGATGTACGTATGCATAATTAGATGCACATTTAGACTATAGAAAGATGACAGGGACACAGTGTGTTTAGCAAAGTGCTGAGAGGAGTGGTATTAATTCCTATTTTAATTTGAAGAGGACATGGATGAGATTGCAGGTGTACATAGTTTTATGGCACTTGGCTTTATTGTGCTTCACAGATAGTGTTTTTTACAAATAGGTTTGTGGCAACCGTGCATCAAGCACTGTTTTTCCAATAGCATTTGCTCACTTTGTGCCTGTGTCACATTTTAGTAATTCTCACAAAATTTCAGACTTTTTCATTGTTATTTTATTAGATATGCTGATCTACCTACCACCTATTTCCCCATCTCTCCTACTCCTTGGGCCTCCCTATTCCCTGAGACACAATGATATTGAAATCAGGCCAATTAATAACCATACATCTAAGTGTTTAAATGTCCATTTATTTATCAAGGGACACTGTGTTGCTTCTATGTGTTGGCTACTATAAGTAATGCTGATATAAACATAGGGGTGCATATATCTTTTTGAATTCATGTTTTCATTCTCTTTAGGTAAACAGCCAGTAGTGGCATTATTGGATTGTGTGTGTAGTATTTGTTTTTAGTATTTTAAGGAACCCCCACACTGTTGGCTATACCAGTTTGCATTCCCCAAGCAGTGCATGGGGGTTCCCTTTTCTCCATGTCCACGTCTGCACATATGTGCTATCTTTTTGATACTAGCCTTTCTGACAGGTGTGAGGTGATAGCTCATTGTGGTTTTGATTTGCATTTCCCTGATGAGTGATGCTGAGCATCTTCTCATGTGTATGTTGACCACCTGTATGTCTTTGTTGGAAAATGTCTATTTGGATCTTCCACCCATCTTTAATAGGATTTTTTTTTCTATTGTATTTTAAGAGTTCTTTATATAGTTTGGATACTAACTCTTTATTGGATATGTCACTGGCAAATATGTTCTCCCATTCAGTTGGTTGCCATGTCTCTCATTTTAAATCAAAAGCTAAAAATGACTAAGCTTAGTGAAAAATGCACAGAGAAAGCCAAGAAAGGCTGACAACTACGGCTCTTGTGCCAAACAAGATTTTCAGTGCAGATGAAACAGCTTTCTTTCAGAAGATGCCATTTAGGAATTTAATAGAGAGAAGTCAATGCCTGGCTTCAAAGCTTCAAAAGTCAGGCTGTCTCTGTGAGGAGCTCATGCAATTGGTGACTTTAAGTTGAAGCCAGTGCTCAATGACCATTCTGTACACAAAGCACATGGGTTTACAACCTGGTTTACTGGATATTTTAAGCCCATGGCTGAGACCTACAGCTCAGGAAAAAGACTTCTTTCAAAATAGGACTGCTCATTAACAATGTGCCTGGTTACCGAAGAGCTGTGATGGAGATGCACAACATAACATGACTCCTGGTGTTTTCACACCTGTGAACACAGCATCCACTATGCAGCACATGAATCAAGGAAGATTTTTTTACTTTCAAGTCTTACTATTTATGAAATATATTTGTAAAGCAGCTGCCCTAGACAGTGATTCCTGAGATGGATCTGAGCAATGTAAATTAAACCTTCTGGAAAGGATTCACCATTTGAGATGCCATGAACAACATTTGTGATTCATGGGAAGAGGTCAAAATATCGGTGTTAACACAAGTTTGAAAAACGGTGATTCCAACCTTCAGGGATGCCTTTGAGGGGTTCAAGACTTCAGTGGAGGAAGTAACTATAGATGTGGTGGAAATAATAGGAGAACTAGAAGTGGAGGCTGAAGGGGTGCCTGGCTGGCTCAATCAGTAGAGCATGCAATTCTTGATCTTGGGGTTGTAAGTTCAAGCCTCATGTTGAGTGTAGAGATTGCTTAAAAATAAAAAATCTTTTTTAAAAAAAGAAGTGAAGCCTGAAGATGTGACTGAACTTCTGGCATCTCATCCAACTTAAATGGATGAAGAGTTGCTTCTTATGGATGACCAGAGAAAGTCGTTTCTTTAGATGGAATCTATTTCTTGGGAAGATGCTGTGAAGACTGTTGAAATGACAAGAAAAGACTGAGAAAATTACATCAACTTAATTTTGGAAGAAGTCCTGTGGGTAAAATACTATCAAATAGCACAGTAATAACAGAGAGAAAGGAAGTCCACTGATGTGGGCAAACTTCACTGTTATTTTAAGAAATTGCCACCGCCAACCCAACCTTCAGCAGCCACCACCCTTGATCAGTTCAGCAGCCATCAACATCCAGGCAAGACCCTCCACCAGCAAAATGATTATAACTTGCTGAAAGCTCAGATGATGGTTAGCATTTTTTTGTTTGTTTTTAAACATGTTATTTATTTAACAGAGTGAGCACAAGCAGGGGGAACGGGAGAGGGAGAAGCAGGCTCTCCGATGAACAGGGAGCCCGATGGTGGGGCTCAGTCCCAGGACCCTGTAGTCAGTAGACTACAGTATACAAGTAAACAAACAAACTCTGGGAAACCAAAAAAATTTACTTGACTCACTTTATTTCAGTGGTCTGGAACCGGAACCGAACCTGTAATATCTCCAACATAAGCCTGTACTACTTTCATACCATCAAGTTGAAAAAATCGTAATTCCAACCTGTCTGTACATTAATTAGGTATATGGGAGAGAACTTGAACTAAAGCTTTATAATGTGATTCGTTTTCAAAATACCCAAATCAATAACTTTCTGTAAATTGCTGGCCTAGGGTTGTTCTGAGTCTGGGCAGATGAACTGATAATTAAAACTATATATGAATCGGGGTGCCTGGGTGGCTCAGTGGGTTAAAGGCTCTGCCTTTGGCTCAGGTCATGATCTCAGGGTCCTGGGATCAAGCCCCACATCGGGCCCTCTGCTCAGCAAGGAGCCTGCTTCTCCTTCTCTCTCTGCCTGCCTCTCTGCCTGCTTGTGATCTCTATCAAATAAATAAAATCTTAAAAAAAAAAAAAAAAACTATATATGAATCGAAATTATTTAAAGGTATAGGATTCCCCTCTGTTCCTTAATGGAAAATCAGCCAAGCAGAGACACAAGTGACTCTAAGGAAGCAACC
>JAQQSY010008236.1:0-10001 GCA_028646535.1 Procyon lotor | reverse complement strand
TTATTTATTTATTTATTTTAAAAAAGATAAGAGAACACACATGCACAAGTGGGGAGTATGCAAACGAGGGAAGGGGCAGAAGGAGGGGGAGAGGGAGAGCTAATCCTTAAGCTGACTTCCTGCTGAGCCCAGAGCCTGACCTGGGGCTGGATCCCAGGACCCTGAGATCATAACCTGAGCCAAAATCAAGAGTTGGCTGCTCAACTGACTGATCCACCCAGGTGCCTCCTGCTTTGGGAACTTTAACAGAGTGTAGAGCTGGGTGGGATTTTGCTCTTGGAGGAAAATGATTGAGCATCCAGAGAAAATAAGATTACTGTCCCATCTGAGGATGGAAGACGGATGCTAGAAGGAGAATAATGCACAAAAAGTGGTGAGAATACAATATAGATATACTTCATATATAGTATAATTTTACTTTTGGTCTAGATAAATGCTGCAGGCAAGTGTTTTCTTATTATCAATAAAGTATCTAGCCTGACCAAAAATGTTAACAGAACAGAAATGGTATATCATAATGTTTTATAATATGATATAATACTGTATGATTCTGGAATGTAGATTCAAAATTGGTATCTTAGTGTGTTTAATAGTATCTTTTTTTTTTTTTTAAAGATTTTATTTGAGAGAAAGCATGAATGGGGGTTGGGGGCACAGTGGGGGAGCAGAGGGAAAGGGAGAAGCAGGCTCCCTGCTGAGCAGGGACAAGGGGCTCAATCCCAGGATCTTGGGGTCATGACCTGAACCAAAGGCAGGTGCTTAACTGACTGAGCCACCCAGGCACCCCAATGTTCAATAGTATCTTAATTGGAAAAAATGTGTATTATTAATCTTGACATGGTGAAAGTAGTAAACTTATAAATAACTGAAGGCCAGGGAAGAAGAGCTGGAAGGATGTGTGAGTACATATTACATTTGATGGCTCTTGTAAATGACTTGGGTTATTGTAATAAGGATTATTAGTGTTGTGTTTTTAACCATTTTTGAGCCAATTGAGTGCAATAGGCAAAAGACACCCCCTGAAAAAAAATTAGGCAAGATGGAGCTGTGAGGTCATAGGAATAGAATACTGCTGGTAAAAGTCTCAGCTGTTAGGGTTTAGTATGTCTAGTCTGAGTCAAATAAATAATTTGCCATATTTAATTTACTACAGTTGTTATTATTTGATAACATGTACTTTGTTTCCCAAAAAGTGTTCTACAAAGTACAAGTTTTAAGTTTATGTAGGGAAAGAATTCTCTGGTCATATGGGTCAAGTGAAGTTAAACAGGATTCTTTACTTGAGAACCTCTTCAAGACTTCATGTGCAGTTTGAACTTTGCAGAGGGGCTATACTATGCAGCTTTCCCCCACCCCCCAGACTGATTTGAATTAGGTGGGATTATGCAAAGTACCATTCTTTCACAGGGATTATTGGATATGTTGTTTCATAGTTGGTTTGAGTAGTCTCTGATCAGTTCTCTCTCTTTTTTTTTAAGATTTTATTTATTTGACAGAGAGAGATTACAAGTAGGCAGAGAAACAGACAGACAAGAGAGAGGGGGAAGCAGGCTCCCCACTGAGCAGAGAGCCCTATGCGGGGCTCAATCCCTTGACCCTGAGATCATGACCTGAGCCGAAGGCAGAGGCTTTAACCCACTGAGCCACCAAGGTGCCCCTGATCAGTTCTCTTAATATGATTAATAAATGGCAGTTAGGGGGCTCCTGGCTGGCTTAGTCGGAGGAGCATGCCACTCTTGGTCTTGGGGTCATGAGTTCAAGCCCCAGGTTGGGTGTAGAGATTACTTAAAAAATAAAGTTAAAAAAAAATAAATGGAGCCTTAATAGAAGAATACACAACAATATTGCTCTTAGTTACTTGCTCCTAGTTTAAAAAAAAAAAAAAACACGGGAATTGGGCTTAATGAAATAACAGGGTTCTTTTTTTTTTTTTCAGTGCTTAAAAAAAGATTTATAGTAAAGAATAGAGCAAACAGGATATATATATGCCCTCAGCTTAGACTAAATTTGCTTTTGGTTATAAAAATTTCTTTATATATAGAGTCACATATGTAATTTTATTTACATACATACATGCATGTTATATATATGTATACAATTATAGGTATGGTTCTTATTTTTTCTTTATCTTCTTAAACTTTGTTCTGTCTTCTGTCTCTTCCTCCCCATAGCCTGTTTCTCCTCTGACCTCCTACAGGGTAACCATTGTCCATAGCCATGTGTATAGGCATATATATTTTATGGACATATAAAGTAGTAGATCAAGTATGCTGACAGTTGTGTGTAATAAAGGAGTTCTCAGCTAGTTTAGTGAAGGTAGGAAAGGGAAAGAGGGATAAACTTAAGAAATTTTAGGAGATAGAGTCAGCAGCATTCAATTAATTGGACGTTGTACATAGCAGAGTTGAAGATGACATCATGGTTTCTGCTCTCTGGGTAGAATTACCAACTAGGGTAGCAATCATAGCAGGATTAGGGAGAAGATAATCAGTTACGCTTTGGCCATGTTTATTTAGAGGCAGTTTGTGTGGATATCTACAAGCAGCAGGACACATGATTTTAAAACTTGGGAAAAAAGCTTAGTTGAGCTACAGTAGTGTAGAGCAGTGTAGAGACTTCCAGATATAGTACGTAAGTACTGTAAGTACTGTTGAAAGTAATTGGATTTAGGAAGTCTATGTTAAAGAACTAGTAATTTTAAAAGGAGAGAGGTTGTGTGATTGTGCAGTCTGTGGTGAGTTAGATTTCAATTAAGCACTCTTCTGGAAGGTGAAGATGGTAGGGCATTTGTATACCTTGGAATGGAGGTATAAGATATTGGGAAAGTGTCATGGAGTATAACATGATGGTGATAATGTATAGTCAGTAGGAGTAGTTGTTTGTTAAATTAATAACAGTAAAGGGATGATGATGAGAGAGTTATGATGGGACTTTGAGGAATGAAGTGTATCTTTATTGTTATTGAAGAGTTTTAGGGACTACAGTCACACAGTTAAAATGACAGAAACAAAAAGCCCTGGAGTGTAAAACATTTTGTGGGTCAAGACTTAAGATTGGATAGTATCACATAATGAAGAAGAAACTTAGAAATTACAATGATAAAAGTACAACATAAAGGGCTGTCATTTTTAGCTTACTTTGATATTAAGTTAGTGCATTACAATAGGGTGATATTTAATTGTAAGTGGAATATGCTTTTTATTTTTTATTTAAAAATTTTTAAAAATTAAATTTAGTTTTTTCAGTGTTCCAAGAATCATTGTTCATGCACCATACCCAGTGCTCCATGCAATACAAGCCCTCCTCAATACCCACTACCAGGCTCTCCCACCCTCCCAACCCCCTCCCCTCCAAAACCCTCAGTTTGTCTCTCAGAGTCCACAGTCTCTCATGGTTTGTCTCTCCCGCTGATTTCCCCCAATTCACCCTTCCTTTCCTTCTCCCAAAGTCCTCCATGTTTTTCCTTATGCTCCACACGTAAGTGAAACCATATGATAACTGACTCCCTCTGCCTGACTTATTGCACTCAGCATAGTCTCTTCCAGTCCTGTCCATGTTGATACAAAAGTAGGGTATTCATCCTTTCTGATGGAGGCATAATATTCCATTGTATATATGGACCATACCTTTTTTTTTATTTGACAGAAGGAGAGAGGTCACAAGTAGGCAGCCAGGCAGAGAGACGGAAGGGGAAGCAGGCTCTTCGCTGAGCAGAGAGCCTGATGTGGGGCTCTATCCCAGGACCCTGAGATTATTGACCTGAGCCACAGGCAGAGGCTTTAACCCACTGAGCCACCCAGGCGCCCCTGGACCATACCTTCTTTATCCATTCGTTTGTTGAAGGGCATCTTGGCTCTTTCCACAGTTTGGCGATTGTGGACATTGCTGCTTTGAACATTGGGGTACATGTGGCCCTTCTTTTTCACTGCATCTGTATCTTTGGGATAAATACCCAGTAGTGCAATTGCAGTATCATAGGGTAGCTCCATTTTTAATTCCTTCAGGAATCTCCACACTGTTTTCCAAAGTGGCTGCATCAGCTTGCATTCCCACCAACAGTGTAAGGGGATCCCCCTTTCTCTGCATCCTCTCCAACATTTGTTGTTTACTGTCTTGTTGATTTTGGCCATTCTAACTGGTGTAAGGTGGTATCTCAGTGTGGTTTTGATTTGAATCTCCCTAATGGCTAATGATGACAAATATTCTTATTCAATGGAGAAGATAAGGGAAGTCAAGGAGATGAGACCCAAGGTCAGCAGCCGCCTCTGGATCCATGCCTCTGCAAATTTCAATTACCCACACAAATGCGCAGAAAACTAAACACCACCATGACAAAGAGACAAAAGCAGCTGATCCAAGAGTTGCGAATTCATCTGCTCCCAAGCCTGAGCAGTCCTGGGCTGAGTAAATGCTGGCTTACCATTTATATTATCACCCGATTTCATCATCCAACAAGAAGAAATGAATATGAAATTGTAGCAGTAAGAAACGAACAAAAGATTGGAGCCAAAGACCTAAAGTACTTGCTTTTTGCCCAGTGGCCAGATAAACAGAACTGTCTGCATTATCTATGCAGCATGGGGTTTTTTATTATTTTTACCTAAAGATATCTCCTTTTGGTAATGACAGACATGCTTAAAAAAAAAACTGGTTTTTCTCAATACACCCTTAAGGGTTTTTAAATTGTTTCATTTCTGGTAAAGTTGAGATTTTTAAGAAACCTCATTCTAATTTGTAATAAACAACTTGATTCTTTTAAAAATAAAAAGTTGACAAATGGCAAACAGCTGTTAATAAGTCTTAATAATAAGAATAATAATATATTCACCTGATAGGTATAGGAAAGCTGTCATCTTCTGGTCTTTCTTCCTAGTGAACAGTCAACATACTAGCAATACACAAGTTTAAAAAGCATATTCCACTTACAACAAAATACCACCCCATTGTAATGCACTAACTTAACAGATGTAGTGAAAAGAAGGGCCACCTGTACCCCAATGTTCATAGCAGCAATGTCCACAGTCGCCAAACTGTGGAAAGAGCCAAGATGCCCTTCAACAGACGAATGGATAAAGAAGGTATGGTCCATATATACAATGGAATATTATGCCTCCATCAGAAAGGATGAATACCCAACTTTTGTATCAACATGGACAGGACTGGAAGAGACTATGCTGAGTGCAATAAGTCAGGTAGAGGGAGTCAGTTATATGGTTTCACTTACGTGTGGAGCATAAGGAAAAACATGGAGGACTTTGGGAGAAGGAAAGGAGGGGCGAATTGGGGGAAATCAGCGGGAGAGACAAACCATGAGAGACTGTGGACTCTGAGAGACAAACTGAGGGTTTTGGAGGGGAGGGGATTAGGGAGGGTGGGTGAGCCTGGTGGTGGGTATTGAGGAGGGCATGTATTGCATGGAGCACTGGGTATGGTGCAGGAACAATGAATCTTGGAACACTGAAAAAATTAAATTAAAAAAAAAGAAAAAGAATACTTGTAAAACTATAGATTTTAATTCTTACTGAAAATTTCTTATTGAACATTTTATTAAATTTTTATGCATTTCATATTGTAATTCAGAGAATACTTTCTTGGCAATGTGGAGTGGTGCATTACTTTTGTGGTCATTGAATGCACATTTGTAAGCCTAAATATCCTTTCAGCTGATATTGACAGAGGAATAAGATATTTTGGCTAACTCTCAGTATAAAGGTTATTGTAAAGCAAAGGCTGATGATTATGTTGCCCTCAAAATAGTGCAATTACTTTTTTCTCTTCTATTTACTGACTAAGGGAGAATCTTACTGTGTTTTTTTCAGTGTTAGGGATGATTAAAAGTTTGTACATGAATTAAATTATAATGTAAGCTAATCTCTTACTATTCTGTATTTTGTTATTATTTATATATACTAAAACTCTGCCATAATAGGACAGATGGAGTCTAAAAATTCAGTTGTTTAAAATATGGGATGCGGCTATTTCGAGATTAAGTTCAGTAACTTTTGTCTATGTGTTTTAAAAAGCACACAAGTAAAATAACAGTGAAATTTAGTATTATACACAGCTGAGAAAGTGTGAACTGAGAAAGTGTGAAATGATTAGGAGGTATTTTCTCATAATTTTCTACTCCATTCATTGAAGTTTATCCTACCCCTTGAGATTTTTGATGGCACAGTGTGGGGCAGAGGACAGTAATCAGTTATTTGAATTAATTTATCACAGGCTTTTACTCTCTTTGTAAACACTTTCTTTGTTTTTCCCTAAAAAAAATTATATAAATGTTCTTCCTGCAGATTTTTTCCCCTGCAGCTTTTAAACTCACATTAATGACAGTCTGCTTTCTTATTATTTAGCTATTTGTGTTCTCAGTTGTTTTTGTTTTTATTTAATTAAAAAAAATTATTTGAGAGAGAGTGAGAGAGAGCATGAGAGGGGAAGGTCTGAGGCAGAAGTGGACTCCTCACTAAGCAGGGAGCCGGATGCATCATGACCTGAGCTGAAGGCAGTTGCTCAACTGACTGAGCCACTCAGACGCCCGTGTTCTCAGTTATTTTTGTGTGTATAATCAATAGCTTTCATAAAACTAATTAGTGTAGCATTTAACTTTTACAATAAGAAATACACATTCCTCAGGTGTCTGCTAGACTTTAATATATATAATACATATAAAGAGATTATTATCCCAAAATGGCTGTATTTGAGAGTGAATGTATTAAATCCAAATAACTCATCCTTTTCATATTACTGATATTGTTATGCTGATTTTTTTTTTTTAAACTTATTTATTTGACAGAGAGAAAGAGATCACAAATAGAGAGGCAGGCAGAGAGAGAAGGGGGAAGCAGACTCTGCACTGAGCGCAGAGCCCAATGTAGGGCTTGATCCCAGAACCCTGAGATCATGACCCAAGCCGAAGGCAGAGGCTTAACCCACTGTGCCACCCGGGGGTCCCTGTCATGCTGATTATTTATGATGTTAATATACTTGATAATATAATAATTTATCACCTAAACTTTAGGGATGGCTTTAGTGATGTATAACTGGGCAGTTAGCTGAAATTAAGCAACATGTTTTGGCCTGATACTGACACTGAAGCCAAATTTTCATATTCTTTAATTTAAATATTATTGTATTATTAAAGAAATGTTATCATTCTATACCTACTGTTTTGTAAATTTATTAGTAGGTTTTGAATATCTTCACATGCCCACACATGTAGATTTATATTCTTTTTAAAGGCTACGTGATATTCCCTCTTACATGGTTGTAACCATTGCTTATGTATCTGTTTCTGTATTGGTGGATATTTTAGGCTATTTCCAAAGTTTTATTTTTATAAACAGTGCTTCATTATATAATTTTTATCATTCTGAGCTTTTCTGTATATAATTTTGTAGGTGATATTTTCATAAGATGCTGAGTTATTGGGTCTTGTCTTTACTGAGATCTGTATGCCTCCCAGTTCTTAGAGTGATTGGATATTTGAGATGAGGAAAGAACTGTCCAGTGTCCAGGGTTATAGAGTATAACTTCATGCCAAAATTCATACTGTTAGTTAGGTTTGTGTTCTGTAAGCAGTAGAATACACATCTAATAGCAACTGCATGAAGTAGAGGCTTTAATTTTCTCACATAACAAGGAATTTGAGTTAGGCAGTTGCTGGTGTTAGTGGTTCTGCTTAATAAGGCTTTAGGACCTAAACACTTTCTACCTTTCCTTCTATCACTCTTAACATATTGGCTTTTTGTCTCCTTGTGCTTGTAAGCCTTATGATATCAAGATTGCTACTGTGCCTTTGGACATCAGATCTTTGTTCTAGGAAGGGAAGAAGGTGGAAGAGCAAAAGGTTGGGCCAGCTACATCTGTTTTCCTTTTACCAAGCAAGCCAAAGCCTTCTAGGAACACCATTGAGCATTTCTCATATCTCATATCTCTTTGCCCAGATGTCTCATGGCTGGCTATTCAGGTGGTAAGGATGCTGGAAAAGAGAGCATTTATCTTTCCAGTCTCTGTAGTGGCAGAAAACAAGAGAGGAAGGGGTAATGTTTTTATACATAAAATTAATAGCTTTTAAATAACATTATGGTTACATTCCACTCTTTTTAAAAGAAGACTTTTTTTTTTTTTTTTTTTTAACTAAGCTCTATACCCAACCTGGGGTTTGAACTCAACACCCTGAGATCAACAGTTGCATGTTTTACCAACTGAGTCAGCCAGGCACCTCGGTCTCACTCTTGTGATAAATATATATTCACTCATCAGTTATAAGACTTTATGGAAGAGATGCTGGGCTAGCCAGTCTCTATTATTTGTCATGATCTATTATATGTGTTTCTTATACAGTGTCAAAAGCCTGGTTCAGCTGCATTAATACCTCTTGAGTTTAGGCAGGTTATGTTTCAGGTTCCTCATCTATCAGTGTGGGTTTTTTTGTGAGAGATAATTAAAGATGATAATTCATGTAAAGTGCTTAGCATACTACATAACTTTATAGTAATCATACATATATGTTGTATTGTTTGTATTTTTAAATTATTTAATTTTGTGTTAGAATTAAAAAATTGAAGTACAGAAATATAGAGTAAAAAAGTTTCTTCCAATTACCGTTAACTGATTTGTAATCATATTAGTTATCTGTTGGCTGTGTAACAAATTATCCCAAAACTTCTCAGCTTAAGATAGTAGTAAATATCAATTCACCGTTTCTGTGGGTCAGGAATTTGGGAGCAAATTGGTTGTATAGTTCTGACTTAGAGTCTGTCATGAGGTTGCATTTCAGATGTTGGCTGAGGTTGCAGTCATCTAAAGGCTCAATGGGGGCTGGAAGATCTGCTTCCAAAGCTACTTAACATGTTGGTAAGTTGGTGCAAGCTTTTGGCTGGAGACCTCAGTTCCTCTCCAAGTGGGCCTTTTATATAGCTGCTTGAATATCTTCATGACATGGTAACTGAGTTTTTCTTAGAATGAGTGTTACAAGGAAGCCATTAAGTTCTTAATGACTTAGCCTTGAAATTTATCTGTTACTCTAGCTGAACTCTCTTGGCACGTTGAACAACCCTAATTGTCAGGGAGGACATCTGTCTTGCTGGACTTGTGGACTGGATTGTAGAGGAAGGGGCAGGACAGTTTGATTACTTTTGATTGTTCATATTTTCTTTTCTCCTGAAGTAATCTTAGTTGAAGATGTCTTTTTCTTTGATTATTGTATTCTGTGAATTAGAAAGGAACTTATGAAAAACAAATAGATAACTTTATGAGTTCTAGTAGTGTGGGGGTGGAGTCTTTTGGGTTTTCCATATAAAGTATCGTGTCATCTGCAAAGAGAGAGAGTTTGACTTCTTCATTGCCAATTTGAATACCTTTTATTTCTTTTTGTTGTTTGATTGCTGTCGCTAGGACTTCTAGTACTATGTTGAACAAGAGTGGTGAGAGTGGGCATCCTTGTCACGTTCCTGATCTCAAAGGGAAGGCAGCAATTTAGTAATGTGGCAGGATACAAAATTAATGCACAGAAATCAGTTGCTTTCCTATACGCTAACAATGAAAATATGGAAAGGGAAATTAGAGAATCGATTCCATTTACTGTAGCACCAAGAACCATAAGATACCCGAGAATAAACCTAACCAAAGAGGTAAAGGATCTGTACTTGAGGAAATACAGAACAAATTTCTTTCATGAAAGAAATTGAAGAAGACACAAAAAGGTGGAAGAGCATTCCATGCTCACGGATTGGAAGAATAAACATTGTTAAAATGTCCATACTGCCCATATAGAGCAATCTATATTTTCAATACCATCCCAATCAAAATTCCACCGGTTTTTTTCAAAGGGCTGGAACAAACAATCCTAAAATCTGTATGGAACCCAAAAAGACCCCGAATTGCTAAGGAAATGTTGAAAAAGAAAAACAAAGCTGGGGGCATCCCATTGCCTGATTTCAAGCTTTATTACAAAGCTCTGATCACCAAGACAGCAGTGGAAAAGACAGTCTCTTCAATAA
>JAQQSY010008235.1:0-10002 GCA_028646535.1 Procyon lotor | reverse complement strand
CCCAGAATACGGGATGTTCTAAGGGTATACAGTAGAGTGCTATGTACAAAAGATAAACTCTTTCTTCAGTGTGATTGTCAATTTGGCATGTAAGTTCAGGTTCACTTATTTCTGTGTGTAGTAAATTTTGAGACTTTACATACTTATCCCTTTAATGTTTTTTTGAATATATGAAATACTTCAGTGGTTCGAAAGTCAAAACTATATAAAATATGTCCAGAGAGGCCTTAACATCTCTGTTTTTCCATCTCAGGATCTTGTTAAAATGCAGATAGTCATTAGCAGCTCTGGAGCCTCATGTTCTGTATTTCTGACAAGCCAACAAGTGACACAGATGCTGGTGGGCTACAGACTCCTGTTTGAGTAGCAAGTTCCAATTTTACAGATTTGCCAATTTTTCTTTCTTTCTTTCTTTCTTTCTTTCTTTCTTTCTTTCTTTCTTTCTTTCTTTCTTTCTTTCTTTCTTTCTCTTTCCTTCCTTCCTTCCTTCCTTCCTTCCTTCCTTCCTTCCTTCCTTCCTTCCTTCCTTCCTTTTTTTTAAAAGATTTTATTTACTTATTTGACAGAGAGAGATCACAAGTAGGCAGAGAGGCAGGCAGAGAGAACAGGGGTGGGGGGAAGCAGGCTCAATCCCAGGACCCTGAGATCATGACCTGAGCCGAAGGCAGAGGCTTAACCCACTGAGCCACCCAGGCGCTCCCTATTTGCCTATTTTTCATTTGTTATTTTATATACAAGAGACAGGTTAGCAAATACCTTCACATTGAAGGCTTATCCTTTGAATCACATCAAAGAGTATGAGTGAAATGATAGGAAAAGGAGGGGGAGAGAGGAGCAGTTACCCAGCATCATGGAGAAGTCTTTCCCATGGACCACCAGTCTCCTTTACTGCAGGACACAGCAGCACTGGAGAGGGGAGAGGCTGAAGACACTTCGAGCAAGAAGAGCGATCCAAAGCAGATGTTGGGCTGGCTCTGCTGGGGTGGTGGAAGCTGAGGCTGAATAGCTAGCTACCTTCTCTTTGCTGCGTTAGCCTCTAAAAGCACAACGTTGGGAACCTCCTTGAAATGTGTCTCTCAGTGTGGGCTTCACATACAGTTCACTGACTCCCAGGGACAACCATCTGTCCCACTAGGGAGAGCAAATCATTCTGAACCTGTCTTTCTGCAGTCTTTTGGGAGCTTTCAGGATGTACAGTAATAGAGCAGCCATGAAGCTGGGTCCTTCAGCCCTTTGTCCTACACATCTGATCTGCCTCTTTTTTTTTTAATATTTTATTTATTTGACAGAGAGAAACACAGCGAGAGAGGGAACACAAGCAGAGGGAATGGTAGCGGGAGAAGCAGACTTCCTGCTGAGCAGGGAGCCCGATGTGGGGCTCGATCCCAGGACCCTGGGGTCATGACCTGAGCCAAAGGCAGACGCTTAACGACTGAGCCACCCAGGCGCCCCCTGATCTGCCTCTTTTAACAACATGGCAGTGTAACTAAAGAGGCTAGGAAAGTGAATACTACTTGTCAAAGTATGTTGGAAGGGTTCATGTACTAACCTCAGTTTAGCTGGGTTACTCAGTTCCAAGGAATAATTCTTATAGGCTGAGGTTGTACTATATTAGAATTTCATTAGAAATTAGAATTTCACCACTCTTCCAAATATATTGAAATTATTCCATGGGGTTCAATTTAGTTATTTTTACTTTCTCATAGAAATAACAAAAGCACATTAAAAATGCAGTAAGAAAAGAAGAAGTCCACATTCCTACCACAATTTACATATACACAGCATTTGGGTGATTATTTCCCCTGAGCTTCTGTGTGTGTATATGTGTGTATGTGTGTGAAACAGAGTTATAATTATAGTATAGAGGCAATATTACATCCCACTTTTTAAAAAAGATTTTATTTATTTATTTATTTAGTTGACAGAGAGAGAGAGAAAGAGAAAGAGAGAGAGAGACAGCAAGAGAGGGAACACAAAGGGGGAGAGGGAGAGAGAGAGGCAGGCTTCTAGCTGAGCAGGGATTAATGCGGGGCTTGATCCCAGGCCCCCAAGATCATGACCTGAGCTGAAGGCAGACACTTAACTACTGAGCCACCCAAGCACCCCGATCCCACTTTTTATGATTTTACAATATAAGCAATTCTCTATGTTTTTAAAGTCTTCATAAATAACACTTAAAGTGACTGAATCATGTCTGAGTTAACTAGGTTCCTAAATATTGGTCATTTAGGTTGAAAGATCCTTTAATAGTTGTCAGCATTTGAAATATATGGAAATGGGAAGTAAACGTAGATGATTAAGAAAAGGAAATCTTCTTTGTTCTTTTCTGGTACCTTTTTTTTTCTCTAAGTGTAAAATTATCTCTAAATTTTGACAAGTGTGAGACAGTTCTTTTCCTTTATTGAAGAGATTTATAGTGGGGCGCCTGGGTGGCTCAGTCATTAAGTGTCTGCCTTCAGCTCAGGTCATGATCCCAGGGTCCTGGGATCAAGTCCCACATCAGGCTCCCTGCTCCGCAGGAAGCCTGCTTCTCCTGCTACCATTCCCTCTGCTTGTGTTCCCTCTCTTGCTGTGTTTCTCTCTGCCAAATAAATAAAATCTTAAAAAAAAAAAAAAAAAGAAGAGATTCACAGAGATGGGTATTTTACTTGGTGGGTAGTTGTATGTAACACAGTGTATTTAATCCAAAAGAATCCCAAATTACTTTTTAGAATCAGTCTTCCCTCACCACCTGGCCTCCTAATAAAGGAGGCCTCCTGATAAAACCTCCTAACAGGTGCCTTGCTCTTGGGGAGATAACGTTACTGTAACACAGAGCTAACCTAGAGGTGTGCATAGAGTACAGCTGGAGTGCAAAGAGAGAGTGCTAAGTCTAAGTCGCAGCCTTGAGAGGGATTCCTGGAGAGAATGATTTCTTAAAGGAAGTGTAAGAGTGTAGAAGAGTGACCTGACAGAAATAGGGAAGGTCCTCTAGGTAGAGGGACCAGCAGATGTCATGGTCCCATTCCCAGATCAGTTGCTACATGGAGATGGAGTGCCTGGTGGTCACATGACTGCCTCCATGGCCCAGGAACCCTGTCCTTATCAGATGATGGCTGAAGAGGCACTAGTCAGAAACAACAATAACAACAACAAAAATGAAAAACAAGTGGGCATAATATAATGTGGGAGAGCAGAGAGGAAGAAAGCTTTTCCTGACTACTTCAGTCTACATCCTTCAGAAATTCTGATATATATTTTTGATTGATCATCCTAATATACTCCCTTGTCCCCTGAACTCTTATGAGTATGTTGGATTCCTCAGGTGTATTGAGGAGGGAAAAACACACACACACACACAAAAACAGACCACCATTGTGGTAGTTGAATCCATTAAGTATTTAAATGATTAGGATTGTAATTTTTAAAATATTATTCATCTGGCCACAGTTGGTCAGTGAATTTAAAATGGGAGGACAACATTAACATAAAAAGCTTCTGCACAGCAAAGGAAACAACCAACAGAACTAAATGGCAACCTACAGAATGGAAGAAGATATTTGCAAATAACATAGCCAGTAAAGGGTTAGTATCCCAAATATATAAAGAACTTAGACAGTTCAACACAAAAAAAACCCCACAAATGTTCCCATTAAAAATGGGTAGAAGACATGAATAGACATTTCTCCAACAAAGACATACAGATGGCCAGCAGGCACATGAAAAGATGCTTAACATTGCTCATCATCAGAGAAATGCAAATGAAAACCACAGTGAGATATAATCTCACACCTGTCATAAGGGCTAAAATAAAAAACACAAGAAACAACAAGTGTTGGTGGGGATATGGAGAAAAATGAACCCTCTTACTGTTGGTGGGAATGCAAACTGTGCAACGACTCTGGAAAACAGTATGGAGGTTCCTCAAAAAATTAAAAGTCAAAATACCATATGATCCACTAACATACCACTGGGTATTTACCCAAAGAATATGAAAACACTAATTTGAAAGGACACATGCACCCCTATGTTTATTGCAGCACTATTTACAAGAGCCAAATTATGGAGGCAGTCCGTTGATAGATGAATGGAAAAAGAAGGTGTATACACACACACACACACACACACACACACACACACATATAAATACTATTCAGCCATAAAAAGGAATGAAATCTTGCCATTTGCAACAACCTGGATAGATCTGGAAAGTATAATGCTAAGGTAAATAAGCCAGTTGGAGAAAGACAAATACCATATGATTTCATTCATATGTGGGATTTAAGAAACAAAACAAATGAGCAAAAGAAAAAAAAAAGAGACAAAGCAAAAAACAGACTCTTAACTATAAAGAACAAACTGATGGTTACCAGAGGGAGGTGGGTTCATGGGTGTGTGACATAGATGAAGGGAATTAAGAATACACTTATCTTGATGAGCACTAAATATACGTAAAATTGTTGAATCACTATGTTATGGAACTGAAATTTATATGACACTGTGTGCTAACTCTGCTGAAATTAAAGTAAAAAGGGAGGATGAGACTGAGGCAGAGAGACCATTTAGTAGGCTCCAACCTGGCCTGCAGACATGGTATGGGGGCTGGGGAAGGAGGAGAGAAAACAGTTAAAGAACTACTTAGGGGGAGAAATTGGTAGACTGATTTGGTGTGCTGGTAGAAGGATGAGAAGAAATCGTGTTTAATTCCTAGGTTTTGGGTTGAAGTACACGGATTGTGAGGTCATTAACTGCAATTAGGGAAGAGGGTAGTATCCTTTCAGATTAGTATCTCTTTTTTAGTGCTTTTGTGTTTCTTAGTTGGGGTTTCTTTGATACCACAGTCTGAGGCAAAGCTAACGTGATGGAAGGCTATATTGAGATGTGCAGTCCCAGGGCGGTGAGAGTGAGGGGATAGGAAAGTGAGATGGGAGGAAGGAAAAGCACATGCAAGGGGTGTGTTACTGATCTAGCTTGCAGCTTCATCAAGTGAGTTATCTTCTGGACAGGTTTTGAAGAACTCTTCTTCGGCCTGGTGGTCATTCAGGGGCATAACTGCATCTTCTATGTCTCGCAGGCTGAAGTTCACCCCATGGAGGTATTGTTTTACCTTCACCCTTGGACTGGGGTAAGGGGTTGCTCTGGGTGCCCAGTGGGAAGCAGATCCCATGCCCCATAATGTGGTGAGTAGTATGAGTCAAGGATTGGTTGGAGGATCTGGAACCTCTGTGGTTTCTGCAGAGTCAGACTTGGGCCAACAGCTGAGGTCCAAGGGATTTATGGAGGTACAGGTGGCAGGGCAGGAGAGAGACATGCTAACAGAGTCCAAAGCATTTTCCCACTTTCCCACCTATTCTCAACACTGTTCTCGCTCCCTAGCTTCCCATTTGTAGTCTGAGAGCTTTATGATGCTCTGATTTTTACTATGCTGTTTTATTTTTAGTAAGCTCGGGTTTTAATCTTAGATTCATATTCTTCTAGTTTATGAACTTAGTACCTCCATTCACATAATTTCTAGACTATTGGCTTCATATAATTTGTGTTCCTCTATTTTTTCTTATCTTAGCCTGGTTGGCTGCTATAACAAAATACCACTTACTAGGTAGCTTCTTTCTCACAATTCTGGAGGCCTGAAGTCCAAGATCAGAGTGCCAGTATGGTCCAGTTGGGGACCCTCTTCCAGGTTGCAGATCGCTGACTTCTCACTGTATCCTCTCATGGCAAGAGAACTTTGTTGGGCTTTTTATAAGGGTATGAATCCCATTCATGAGGGCTCCACCATCATGACCCAGTCATTTTCTGGAGGCCCCATCTCCTGATACTATCATCGTGGGCCATTAGGTTTTTAACATTTGAATTTTTTTGGGGGGGAGGGGCAACACACACATTCAGACTATAGCAACTCTGTGGCTCATTACCAAGAGGACAGAAAGACTTCCCTAAGGGTCAGATCTCAGTAGGTGCTTGATTTTGTCTGTTCCCTATATTCCCGTGCTCATCTCTGTAGCTTGCTTCCAAAATAGACAAGATACACCAAATGTTTCAGTAAAGAACTTTAAAGGCAATGCTTTAGAATAAACTCTTCTTTTAAGGATGTCATAAACAGGGTATAAAAGGTGACACTGCTCTATGTATATGACGTCAGAAATTTTTAAGCAAATGACTTAGTAGCTTTTTAGGAGGCTCTTAACTGAGTTTAAGGATACAGTACTGACCAAAAAATGTCCCATTTCTGCTCCCATGGATTTTTCTCTGTAGTTGAGACAGGGGCATGGCAGGCTTGGGCATAGGCATGAATCCAAGGATGGGGTGGAACCCTGTAAAATGCTGACTGAGTGTTACCACAGAGAAGTACATGTTGAAATGAGACAACAGGATGGGGGTGGTGGATAGTTTGGTCAGGGAGCCAGAGAGGACTTCCATAGTAATAGAAGAGTAAGAATTCACGAAGTGAATGGGGAATGGGGATAGGTGGTAGCAGGAGGCTGTTTGTTCCTTTGGCAAGTGTTTACTGACCACTTTGTGGTAGCACAGTCCTAGGTGTTGGGAATCCAGTTGTGAAAAACCCAGCAAAAAGTCCTACCTCATGAGAGTTGTTGGTAGTTTGGACCAGGGTGATGATGGCAGAGGAGGTGGAGAAAAGTGGCTTGATAGGAATAATATTTACGAGTCAAAATTGATCATTCTTGGGGAAAGGACTGAGTTAAAGCTGAGAGAGGTAGATGTCAAAGTGACTCTTGTTTCTGGCATGTATAACCAGATGGGTGGCAGTTGTCCCTGAGCAGGAGAACACTGGTGTGGGGTAGCTCAGAGTGGGGAGGGACTGACATCTAATTGGGCATGCAGAATTTGAAGTGTCTTTGAGATATCCAGGTGGTGATGCTAAGGGAGCAGTTGGATACAGGAGGTCAGGTTTGGGCCATTAAAACAACCCAGCAGGTACCTGCATCTAGGGGTAATGGCACTGGGCAAAGAGGAGATTGCTTATGGCACAGAAGAAAAGAACCAAGCTTTTAAGCCTTTTTAAAAAACCTGTGTTTTTCAAAATCAGATGAAATTATATTGCTTTTAATTAGCATGTGGATTTCAATTTGAATGCTGTCTACTCCCTGATGAAATAAAACTTATTTTTACCCTTACCCTATGCAGATAGTTTATAGGTGAGAAGAGATAATTCAAGTTTTAAAGAAACAGTTATAGATCTAGGCAGTATGATTTAAGATTCCAGTTTCACTATTTAATAAGCTTTGGTATTTCCTTCCAAATGCTGGATTTACAGTCAACCCAGCATTGTGAGAAACATGAGTGGTAGGTAAGTACCATATCTGTGAACTATTCTAAAAGGCTGATGAAATTAAATTGGCCTGCATTTTCCCCAATAATAGTTTCAAGGCAGGTAAAAATTCTTAACAGAACAATGACCTAACGAATGTGAGCCAAGGAATAAGAATTGGAAATAAGCCATAAAAGGAATATGAACAAAACCTGTCACCAAAACCTGTCACCATCATTTTTTTTTCCTTCTGTATTTTTAGAAAGGTTCCAGAAGGTTAATCTTCTATTAACCACTTAAAAATGTATTTTCCTAGTTTGTAATTAAAATTAATTTTCTATTAAATGCTGACCTTTCTTGCTGCTTGAATTTCAGTTTTAATTGTCATCAGAAATCACTTAGAATATTCTCCTCTGAAACAGACCCTTGCTGACATTTAGTTTAATTTCTCAGTATTTGTGGGGAAAAGTAACATGAATGCAAATAAATCTTCATGCTTATTAATCTAATCTTTTAAATGTCCATGGTAGAACTAAATGTTCCTTTGAACATTAGAAAAGTTCTTTTTCGTAGCGAATATTCTGGTTGGAATTAGAAATATATTGGGAATGGAACAGTGTTATAAATAGAACACTGATTGTAGTTCATATTTAAAATGTGCACACAGCATTTTTTCCCTTTAGCTTTATTGCATATAGATTTTAAGTTAGATATATTTTGAAAATAAGTGAAATTTTGATTCAGTGATGCTTTTTTTCTTTATAAAAATAACTTCAAATAAGCCCTCCTCTACCCCATCCACTCCACTTGTTTGTTGGCATATTTTCTTCTGGTTAGTTTGTTCAAAGCTTCCTTTTACTCTAAATACAGATAAAACAAAAAATAACAGAATCCAGCAAAAAAAAAGTAGACATTTTTATACTGATATAAATTTATCTCTGGACTATTCTTTTTAGTTATAAAGCAGGTTGCCCAATGAAAGTGACTGCTAGTTTCGTTTTTAATGAAATAACGTTAAAATTTGGGGTGCATCTGAGGTCAGCTGCTTGGTTCTTTCTGTTTCCACCTACTTCATAATAGAACTCAGGAGTATATTCAGAATATTTGCTTCCATTCCGGTGTGTTCTTTGTTTACCATTCTTCTTTTCTTTTTCTTGTTTTTAAAGATTTTATTTATTTGACAGAGAAACACAGCTAGAGAGGGAACACAAGCAAAGGGAATGGTAGCGGGAGAAGCAGGCTTCCTGCAGAGCAGAGAGCCCGATGCGGGGCTCGATCCCAGGCCCCTGGGATCTGACCTGGGCCGAAGGCAGACACTTAACGACTGAGCCACCCAGGCGCCCCTACCATTCTTCTTTTCTAATGGGAATCTTTAGATATGTAGGCAGAGTCTAATAAAGGCAAAGAATATGGATTTATGTGTGATATATCACTTCTTTCCTCTCTATTTTCCATTTAATTATTTTCTGGAATGAGAGGAAAGGTAAGGGTGAAGAGTGGAAGGCTTTGGGGCCAAGCGAAATTCTTTTTTTGGGTGAGAGTGTGGCAAGTATCAGAAAAATACAGTGGTGTGAGACCTTTTCTCTAGCACAGCCTCTGTCCCAGAATGGGAGAGAGATGCTCAGTAAGTCAAGACTAGAGCTCTCCTTTCTCTTAAGTTTTTTTCCCCCTTTCTTTTAGATTTATATTTCATTCAAGACAGAAGCAGACAGTCTGAGTAAGGCCAATATTTCAAATTTTCGCTTGTTTTTATTCTGCTCTGTCATTTAGGAATTTGCTAGAACACTTGGATTATTCCATAAGTCCTCTCATGGTCTTTTCCAATAGCCAATTATGTGTTTACTTCATTCATTAAGGAACAGAAGAGTTCTAGAGCAGTAATTGTTTGTTTGTTTCTTTTTTTTAAACCTATAATGTATTATTTGTTCCAGGGCTTCTGTGATTCATCAGTCTTACACAATTCACGGCACTCACCGTAGCACATACCTTCCCCAATGTCCATCACCCAGCCACCCTATCCCTACCCCCTATCCCCCTACCCCCCAGCAACCCTGTTTGTTTCATGAGATTAAGAGTCTCTTATGGTTTGTCTCCCTCTCTGGTTTTGTCTTGTTTCATTTTCCCCTCCCTTCCCCTATGATCCTCTGTCTTGTTTCTCAAATTCTTTTTATCAGTGAGATCATATCATAATTGTCTTTCTCTGAATGACTTATTTTGCTTAGCATAATACCCTTTAGTTCCATCCAAGTCATTGCAAATGACAAGATTTCATTTTTTCCTTGATGACTGTTTAATATTCCATTGTGTGTGTGTGTATACATACACATATGCATGTGTGTATATATGTATATATGTATATACTATATATATACCACATCATCTTTATCCATTCATCTGTCAATGGAATGGACATCTAGGCTCATTCCATAGTTTGGCTATTGTGGACATTGCTGCTATAAACATTCAGGTGCATGTGCCCCTTCAGATCACTACATTTATATCTTTGGGGTTAATATGCAGTAGTGCAATTGCTAGGTCATGGGGTAGCTCTGTTTTCAACTTTTTGAGGAATCTCCATACTGTTTTCCAGAGTGGCTGCACTAGCTTGAATTCCTACCAATAATTTAGGAGGTTTCCCTTTTCTCTGCATTCTCACTAACATCTGTTGTTTCCTGACTTGTTAATTTTAGTCATTCTGACCTGTGTAAGGTCGTATCTCATTGTGGTTTTGATTTGTATTTCGCTGATGCTGA
>JAQQSY010008234.1:0-10002 GCA_028646535.1 Procyon lotor | reverse complement strand
CATCGTCTACTCATCAGTTGTTGGATACTTGGGCTGTTTCCATAATTTGGGTATTGTAAAAATGCTGCTATAAACATCAGGGTGCATGTATCCCTTTGAATTAGTATTTTTTTTTTTTTTTTTAGATTTTATTTATTAATTGACAGAGAGAGAGAGAGTGACAGTGAGAGAGGGAATACAAGCAGGGGAAGTGGGAAAGGGAGAAGCAGGCTCCCAGCAAAGCCAAAAGTCCTCTGCAAGGTTCGATCCCAGGTCCTTGGGATCATGACCTGAGCTGAAGGCAGAAGCTTTAACCCACTGAGCCACCCAGGCGCCCCAGTGAATGACTTTTTAAATTTATTGTTGGATTCAGTTTGCTAGTATTTTGTTAAGAATTTTTGCATCCATGTTCATTAGGGATATTAGCCTGTACTTGTCTTTTTTGTAGTGTCTTTATCTGGTTTTGGTATCAGGGTAATGCTGGCCTCATAGATTTAGTTTGGAAGTTTTCTTCGCTTTTTTATTTTTTAGAATAGTTTGAAAAGGATAGGTACTAACTCTTATTTAAATATTTGGTCTTTGAAGTCATCTGGTCCTGGACTTTTGTTTGTTGGGAGTTTTTTACTAATTTAATTTCTTCCTGACTATTTGCCTGTTCAAATTTTCTATCTCTTCATGTTTCTCTTTAGGTAATTTATATATTTCTAGGAATTTATCTATTTCTTCTACATTGTCCAGATGGTTGGCATATAATTTTTTATAATATTCTCTTATAATTGTTTTTTGTGGTTTTGTTTTTTATCTCCTCTCTCATTTGCGTTTTTATTTATTTGAGTCATTTCTCGCCCTCACTCCCTTTTTTTTAATAAGATGATTTATCAATTTTGTTGATCTTTTCAAAGAGCCAACTCCTTGATTCATTGATATGTACAATTTTTTTTAGTTTCTTTTTTTTAAAGACTTTATTCATTTATTCATGAGACACAGAGGGAGAGGGGGGCAGAGACAAAGGAAGAAGGAGGCTTCCCACAAAGTAGGGTGCCCGATGAGGGACTTGATCCTAGGACCCTGAGACCATGACTTGAGCCAAAGGTAGATGCTTAACTGACTAAGCCACCCAGGTGCCCTTGTTCTTTAGTTTTATATCATTTATTTCTGTTCTAATATTTATTACATCTTTCTTTCATTAAGGTTCATTTATTTTGTTTTTCTAGCTTCTTTAGGTATAAGATTAGGTATAAAATTAGTTTGTTTATTTGAGATTTTTCTTGCTACTTGAGGTAGTCCTTCCTGGAACCACTTTTGCTAAATCTCAAAGGATTTGGATGGTTGTGTTTCCATTTTCATTTGTTTCTAGGTATTTTTTTTTTTATTTCTTCTTTTATTTCTTAGTTAACTCATCATTGTTTGGTAGCACATTATTTAACTTCCAGGTATTTGTGTTCTTTACAGATTTTTTTTTTCTTGTGGTTGACTTCTAGTTTCATTGTATTGTTATCTGAAAAAGTTCATGGTATGACTTTGATCTTCTTGAATTTGGTGAAGCCTGTGTGGTGGCCTAATATGTGATCTATTCTGGAGAATGTCCTATGTGCACTTGAAAAGAATGTGTATTATGTTGTTTTAGGATGAAATGCTTTGAATATATCTGATAAGTCCATCTGGCCCAGTGTGTCATTCAAAGCTGTTGTTTTACTGAGTTTCTCTTTAGATGATCTGTCCACTGATGTAGCTATGGTGTTAAATTCTCCTACTATTATTGCATTATTATTGATTAATTCCTTTATTTTTGTTATTAACTTTTTTATATATTTGGATACTCCCATGTTGGGTGCATAAATATTTGCAATTGTTATATCTTCTTTTTTGGATTGTCCCCTTTATGATTGTATAATGCTCTTCCCTGTCCCTTGTTAGAGTTTTTGTTTTAAAATCTACTTTTCCTGATATAAGTATTGCTACTTAACTTTCTTTTGACATCCATTTGCATGATATTTCCCTATCTCATCACTTTCAATCTTTCTTTAGGTCTAAAGTGAACATCTTATAGGCAACATACAGACAGGTATTTTTTTTAATCCATTTTGCCACCCTAGGTCTTTTGATTGGAACATTTAGTCCATTACATCCAAAGTAATTATTTTTAAAAAAGTAATTATTGATAGATATGTATTCATTGCCATTTCATTACTGGTTTTGTGGTTGTTTCTGAAAATTTTCTTTGATCCTTTCTTGCCTTTCTTTCATGGTTGCTGATTTTCTTTGTGCTATATCTGAATTTCATTCTCTTTATTCTTTGTATATTTATTAATGGTTTTTGATAAATGGTTACCATTAGGTTTGTATATAACATCTTCTTCCTATAGCAGTCTATATTGAGTTGCTGGTCGTTAAATTTGAGCCCATTCTTTTTTCCTTTCCTCTCCATGTTTTAGGCATATGTGATTAATATTATATCTTTTTTTTTTTTTTTTAAGATTTTATTTAGTTGTCAGAGAGAGAGAGGGAGAACACAAGCAAGGGGAGGAACAGGCAGAAGGTCCCCACTGAACAAGGAGCCTGATGCAGGACTCGATCCCAGGACCGTAGGATCATGACCTGAGCTGAAGGCAGACAAGTCCCAGTTTTACAACTTTTTGTGTGAGTGTTCACTGGCTGATTTTTTAAAGAAATATACATTTTACTGCTTTTGTGTTTCTTACCTTTATATTGTCACTTTTGGTCTCTTCTTTCCACTCAGAGTCTCCTATAATATTTTTTTGAGGGCTGGTTTAGTGGTCATAAACTCCTTTAGTTTTTGTCTGGGGAAACTCTTTTTCTCTCCTATTCTGAATGACAGCCAAGCTGGTTAGAGTATTCTTGGCTGTAGGTTTTCCCCATTCAGCACTTTGAATATATCATTCTTTTCTGTTGCCAAGTTTCTTTGGAAAAGTCTCCTGCTAGCCTGATGGGTTTTCCTCCATCAGTTACTGACTTCTTTTGTTTTGCTGCTTTTAAGGTTTTTTTCTTTATCACTATATTTTGTGAATGTAATTACAACATGTCCTGGTGTTGGATCTGCCTTTTTTTATTTTGATGGGAATTCTCTGTGCCTCCTGGGTATGGATATCTCTTTCCCTCCCCCAGATTGGTGAAGTTTTCAGCTATTATTTCTTCAAGTACATTTTCAGCTTCCTTTTCTCTTGTTATTCTGGGACTTCTATAATCTGAATGTTATTACATTTGATGGAGTCACTGAGTTCCATAAGTCCTTTCTTACGTTGGATTATTCTTTTCTTTCTTTTATTCAGTTTCACTATTTTCCATTATACTGTCTTCTTCTTTTTTTAAAAAAGATTTATTTATTAATTTTATAGACAGAGAGATCACAAGTAGGCAGAGAGGCAGGCAGAGAGAGAGTGGGAAGCACGCTCCCCACTGAGCAGAGAGCCCGATGTGGGGCTTGATCCCAGGACCCTGAGATCGTGACCTGAGCCAAAGGCAGAGGCTTTAACCCACTGAGCCACCCAGGTGCCCTTATGTTGTCTTCTATATCACTAATTCATTCCTCTGTTTCTTTCAGTCTTGCATTCTTTTTTTTTTTTCTTTTTAAAGATTTTATTTATTTATTTATTTATTTATTTGACAGAGAGAGAGATCACAAGTAAGCAGAGAGGCAGCCAGAGAGAGGGGGAAGCAGGCTCCCCACTGAACAGGGAGCCCAATGAGGGACTAGATCCCAGGACCCTGAGATCATGACCTGAGCCGAAAGCAGAGGCTTAACCCACTAAGCCACCCAGGCGCCCCTCAGTCTTGCATTCTTTGCATCAAGCCTGTCTCCAATTTAATCTTTTGTGCCCTTCATCTCTCATTGATTTTTTTAACTCTTTGTCTACCTGTAGTAAGGGTCTTACAGATGTCTTCTATCTTTTTCTCATACCCAGTGAGTATTCTTATAATTGTTGCTTTAAATTCGCCATCAGTCATGCTCCTTCTATCTGTTTCACTTAGCTCTCTGGCCATGACCATGTTCTTTCATTTGGGATGATTCCTCCATTTTGGCATTTGACTAAGTCTGTCTTCTTTTCTGTGTTAGAAAAGCCTGTTATGTCTCCTACTTCATAAAGTAAGGGCTTCATGAAGAAGAGGTCATGTAGTGCCCTGGGCTGGGCACTTCAGGGAGTATCTCTGGTGTGTGCTGTGTGCGCTCTGCTATTGTTTTTGGCTGCTCTGTCCTTCAGGCCAGTCATCTGCAGAGGATCTCCTTGCCTGCTGTGGGCAGTGTTTGGTCCCTGGCCTGAATGTGGTGAGTTTTAACCAGGTTCGATTTCTGTTTGTGATATGAGACCTGACACCACCTGCCCCTGGGTTGTTTGCCTGCCTTCTTTCCAGGAGTAGGGCAGGAACCTCAGGGGTCTCTCAGCCCACTCTGCTGACCTTTAAAGGCTTTAAGCCTACTGGTTGTAGGAACTCATGAAATTCAACCTCAATTTCTAAGCCAATGACTGTGGGGAAGCATTCTCCTTGTGCATACCTCTGTGTGCTCCTCTCTCTCTCATCTCCCTTTGCAACCAGAGCTCCCTTCCCTCCACAGTGTTCAGATCTGTTTCTTCCCTAAACCTCATCTCTGCACTTTCTACTATCTTCAATGTGTCCTCTTCTCTCCCTTTCGTTGTGGAGTTTTTTTCTGCTGGTCTTCAGGTTGATATCTGCAGTATTTAGGATGATTTCTCTAATTGGGATAAGGTGAGACTAGGGTCCTTTTTACTCTGCTGCTATTTTCTCCCTTGTTATTTTTTTTTATATAAAACTTTAACACTTCAATATTATTTTCAACATAAATTGTTGCTTGTTTTATAAACTTCTGAGTTTAGTCTTTTCAAAGATATCCTATCAAAGCTGTTTGTTTAACAGGGATCATACTCTCTTACCTAGTGAATTCAGTAAATATTGCTATATTACAATAAATAGAATATTATTTTGAAAAAATTTGATATAAGTTTGGGGTGCCTGGGTGGCTCAGTGGGTTAAGCCTCTGCCTTTGGCTCAGGTCATGATCTCAGGGTCCTGGGATTGAGCCCCACATCAGGCTCTCTGCTCAGCAGGGAGTCTGCTTCCTCCTCTCTCTGCCTGCCTCTCTGCTTACTTGTGATCTCTCTCTCTATGTCAAAAAAATGCCACCCAGGCACCCCTCTTTTTTAAAATTTTGCTTGTACAAATAATTTTTATTTCTTTTCTTTTTTAAAACATTTTTCTGGCTTTATTGAAGTATAATTGATAAAAATGGTATATACTTAAGTTGTGCAACATGATTTTTTAAGGTCTACAACGTGATGCTTTAATTTATGTTTACATTGTGAAATTACCATAAGTAAGTTAATTAGCATATATTCTCACATAGTTACCTTTTATTTTGAGGTGAGAACACATACAATTTATTCTCTTAGGAAATTTTAAGTGTACAGTACTCATCATGCTGTACATTAGATCCCCAGAATATTCATCCTATAAGTGAAAGTTCTCTTTAACCAACATTTACCATTTCCTTCACTCGTTGTTCCTGGAAACCAGTATTCTACTCTTTGGTTCTGTGCATTTGTTATTTATTTATTTATGTACTTATGTATTTATTTATTTATTTTGATTCCCCATATAAATGATTTTGTACAGTATTTGTCTTTTTGTGTCTGGCTAATTTCACTTAGTATGTGACCTCCAAGTTCATCCAATTTGTCACAAATGGTAGGAATTTCTTTTTTTAACAGTGAATAATATTCCTTATATGTATCATATTTCCTTATCCGTTTTTTCATCGACAAGTACTTAAGTTATTTCCATATCTCGTCTATTATGGATAACGCTGCAGTGAACATGGGAGTGCAGACACTTCTTTGAGATGCTGATTTCCATTAGTTCAGAACTGTCGAGACCATTGACCTTATTGGACCTGAAAATGTGCTTGTATTATAATATATTATCTGGAAAAAAAATAAGGATGGATAATAATTGTTGTGGGTTTTTTGCTTTTTGTTTTTTGTTTGTGTGTAGGTGTGTTTAATTCATTCTCTGTACTGGTGATAGACATGGGAAATGCAAACTATTTCTTTATTTTTAAATTTCCTTGGAAATTCAATGAATGTTGTACTCAGTCTGACTCCACTGACCTTATGCTTAATAGTTATCTCAAGTACATTATGTGTATCTATCTCCATGTAAATCTACTTTAGCTCATATATTTTAATATTTCATTGAGCATATTAACCGCTTGCTTTATCTGCATGATCTCTTTCCTTTTCACACCAACCCCGAGACACAGATATCTTCATCTCCCCATTCACAGATAAGTAGAAACTAAGCGGTTTGGCAATAACTGTGCAGCGAAACATAGGCACACTGGACTTAACTTCTGTTTTCTCTCTTATACAATATTTTTTCTCCTTTTGTGTTCATGTGTATTTTATCAAAAAGATTGCAGAGCTCTCCCAGGACTGATAATCTCATGATACCTTAATCCAAAAGTTTATATTTATTTTATATCTATTTAGTTTTATTATTTTTAGAAATTAAGGAAGATATCAACAGATATCTAATATGTAAAAAAAGCTAAGAAAAAAGATTAAAGATAGAGAATAAACTTAGAACAACAAGAGAACAAAGGCCTACAATTTTGGCAACTTCATTTAATTCTCAGAACACATTCTGTTTCCTTGAATTCTATTTCTCTGGACCTCACTTGAGATGCTTAAGCACAGAGGTAATTATCTAAGTTAACTGTTCCTGGCGAGTACTCAAAGCTAATGGCTTCAGATTATTCTCTTTACTCAGTTTCATCTAGTCTTCTTTCAGAGAGGCTCTAACTGCTCCCTCTTTCAGAACCTCTGTATGACTTCCAGGACTCCAATGTTCTTAGCGACCAGGATGCAAGAGTGGCTCTTGGCACCAGACCGTGAGAGGAGTAGAGAGAAAATTGTGACAAATCAGATTATGGTAAGAGTTGATGTTATATGAAGTCTTACAGTACAAAAATTTAAAAAATAATAATAATAAATCTCTTTTTCAAATATGCACATGGCAAGGAACAAAAACAAAAACAAAACAAAACTGAAAGAATAATGGAATTTGTAACAGTCAGCACTTATATAAAATTTACTCAGTCCTTCGGATGTTTTACCTAGACTAACTCAATTCTCCCAAACACATTATGAGTCAGTTCCCGTTCACATCCCTATTACACTGATGTTCAATATCAGTGACTTACAGAGCTGAATTACAGCTACTTCCAAGACCATAGTGTGTGCTCTAATGACCTGTGCTTTACCACCTATCTGGTCCATAGTTTACATTTAAACAGAGCATGTAAACACAAAGGCATAGATACTTTGAAAGAATTCTTAAAACCCACGTTCTTAATTCATTCAGCAAGAATTTATTGAGTGCATCTTAGGTATTACGTACTCTTCAAGACATAGATTACCACAAGACCACCTGGGTGGCTCATTTGGTTAAGCATCTGACTTGGGCTTAAGTCATGATCTCTCTCTTCAGGTCTGGGATTGGACCCTGTGTCAGGATCCTGCTCAGGGAGGAGTCTACTTCTCCCTCTCCCTCTGCCCCTCCCCCTTCTCATGCTCTCTCTATCACTCTCTCAAATAAATAAAATCTTAAAAAAAAAGAAACAGATCACTATAGTTAAAAAATACAAACATTCAACATTCATCACTATTTTGCAGGAGATGGACAGTAAACAAACTGAATAAGAAAATCAGAAAATGAAGATAAATGCCATGAAGAAAAATAAAATAGACATGTCAGGAAGAGTTATAATGAAGGTGATTGGAAGCGTACTTGATAAAGTGACACCTGAGCACACACTTGCATGTCATATGGGACTCAGAAGAAGATTGTTCCTGACAGAGAGAGCAAGTGCAAAGGTCCAGAGGGAGCTTGGCCCCATGTGTTTGAAGAGGGCTAAGAGATTGATACTATTAAGAAGAGCTGGTGAGGTATAGAGAAGCAGAAGATGGAGTCAGAGAGATAACGGGGCACTAGGTTATCAAAGATTTTGCACTCTATCAAAGGTGGGTTGCTTTGTCCTCGAAGTGAGGCAGGAGGTCATGAGATTATTTGTAGCACAGACTTGTCATGATCTGTATATATTTTGAAAGGCTCAGTCAGCTGCTGTGCTAAGGACAGACTATGGAAAGACAGTCATGGATGTGTGGGACCAGGTAGGAGAAAACTGAAATGATCAGTCTGCAGGGTTGGGGCTTGACCTCGGTACATGGCAATGCAGTAGGTGCAAAGTGGCCTTGATCAGGTTGTATTTTGAAAATGGAACTAAACAGATAGGATGAAAAATTTCAAGTCTATGAAGGAAAAATAAATACATGAAAGGAGTCAGAAATCTCTATATGTTTTAGCAACAGTGATTGGTGGGGTGGAGGGCACTTAGTTTAAAAACTGAGGGAGACAATGGGTGGAGCAGGTTTTAGTGTTCTGCTCAGGTCGAGAGGTCTCACATTCCAGTGGCAAAGTCAGGAAGGTATGTGAATATGGATCTGGAATTTCAGGAGCATTTAGAGTAGAGTTGATATTTCAAGCATGAATTCTGTCAGCTCACCAATGGAGTATCTGGGAAGAGAGTAAGGGTTTGAATTCAATCTTTTAGTTTGTTTGGTTTTTTTTTTTAAGATTTTTATTTATTTATTTGACAGAGAGAGAGATCACAAGAGGCAGGCAGAGAGAGAGGGGGAAGCAGGCTCCCTGCTGAGCTGAGAGCCCAATGCGGGGCTCCATCCTAGGACCCTGAGATCATGGCCTGAGCCGAAGGCAGAGGCTTTAACCCACTGAGCCCCCCAGGCGCCCCTGAATTATCTTTCAGTTAATGGTACTTTTGAAATACTGCTTTTTAATCATGTTAAGTGGAAACTGAATTTGTGGATGTGGAGACAAAGAGACAATTTAAGGTAATTCAAGATGATTAAAAAATTCAAAAGTTTTGCTCTAAATGGAGGTCAACAAAATGAAGGGCTACCTAGATACTGGAAGTGAAGACTACCGATTTTTTTTTCTTTTTTCACGTTGTGATAAACACCAAAATGTTTGTAGAGTAAGGGAGATTAACAATAGAATGGTAAAAATGAAGTTGCCAGATGGAGAGGTGGGGTTATTTCTGAAGAATTCCTTTCTGTAGGCAAGAAAAATTGGGACCTAGTGCATGGGTGATTGGTATTTTGGAATGGAGCTAAGTACCCTGCCTGGAATGTTGGCAGGTGAGGAGGCATGGTGGTGAAAACTTGCTGCTGGTTGTGTTGTAAGTAGGGGGAGAGCAGGAGGTTAGAAAAGAGTGAAGCAAGAATAAAGTTAGAATAGGCTGGGAGCATCAGTAGATTAGGAAAACATTGACAATTGTGAAACTTCATTGTCACTTTATCATCTAGAGACATTTGATATGACATCTTAACAATCTTCCAATGGACCTTATTGAATATGTCTTTTTTTCTTTTCTCTCTCTCTTCCTCTCTCCCTTCCTCCCTACTTTTCCTCCCTCCTTCCTTTTCTTTCTTTCTTTCCTTCCAGTATAGTTGACAATATTAAATTAGTTTCAAGTGTATATCATAGTAATTCAATATCTCTATACATTATCCTGTGCTCACAAGTATAGCTGATATCTGTCACCATACAGTGCTATTACAATATCATTGACTATATTCCTTATGTTGTGCCATTCATCCCAGTGACTTATTTATTCATTAGCTGGAAGCCTGTATTGTTGCGTGCTGCGGGGCAACTCGTTCAGGGCTCCGAGGGTAAGGGGATGGGAAAATAGTAGAGAGGTAAAGAGATGGGGACAGGAGGGACACAGTGGGTGATGTCCTAGCAGTGCCACTTTATTCAAAGTTCTACAGCATTATATAGCATGAGTGAAACAATGATAAGGAAGCGCTTATTCTGCAAGCATGAGAAACTCTTCAAGCTTCCCCACTATCTCTATCCCAGGCGTTCAAGGCTGACTCTCTAGCTGGTGGATAGGTTGTTTATACC
>JAQQSY010008233.1:0-10003 GCA_028646535.1 Procyon lotor | reverse complement strand
GACACCTGCCAGCCTGGGGGCTGCTGGGCCACCCGAACCCTCCGAGCTGCGACGCCCCCGCCAGGACGGCCCCTCACTCTCTGGTCCTTCTCTGCCCTGAGCACTGAAATCTCCGCGTCCTCCAGCTTGCGAAGGCTGTGTCGTGACCCCCAATTCCCAAGCTGCAGCCCTAACCCCCAGCGCCCCGAAAGTGAGTGTCCTTGGAGATACAGCCTGTGAACAGGTAAGTGACGGGCAATGAGACGGCGTCGGTGACCCTAATAGGACGGCCGTCCTCACAAGCAGAGGAGGTCAGAATGCGGGCGGGGGGCCGAGGCCTCGGGAGACGCCAGCCCTGCAACCTCGGATCTTCCCAGCCGGACACCACGCCCCCCACTTCGGGCTCTAAGTGGCGGTGGGAGGTCGAGTCTCCCCCCTCCGGCCGCCTGCTCCCCGGGGCGGGGCTCCCCTCGGCAGAGCGGGGCGCACGCGGTCTAGCTCTGCGGCCGCCACACCTGCTCCCCGCGCCCCCCGCCCATCCCCCCCTGCGGGCACCCAGCGCCCCGGGGAGCCTGTGTGTGCGGGGCGGGGGGCGGGTGGTCTGCACCGTAATTAAGCAGCTTCAACTTTAAAGCATCAGCTGCTCCACAGAAGGTGCGGGGCCGCGGAGGGGCCCCAACCTGACGCCGCGGCCTCTCCCACCTCCTCCCCCTCGCGGGCTGCGAGACTCCGGCCTTACGGACTTTCTTTCTTCCTTTTTTTTTAAATAAAATAAAATTAAAGAGTTGACTTCTTTGTTTGAGAGGGAGAGAGCACGAGCAGGGGGAGCCGCGGGCAGAGGGAGAGGGGCAGCAGACCCCCCGGGGCTCGACCCCACGACCCCACGACCCCGGGGTCATGACCTGAGCCCAAGGCAGACGCTACACTCACTGAGCCCCCCAGGCGCCCCCTCCAGCGTCACCACCTTCCCAAGCCCCCCTCCCCCCGTTGGCCCCCAGCCCTCTTTCCGCCTCCGCACGGCCCTGCACCCTGCAGGAGGGGCTCCTCCCCGTCACCCCGCCCCACCAGCCCGGGGAGCCCCTCCGGGGAGGAAGACGAGGGCTCCTCACGGCTGCCGCTCTGGCCTGGTACCCAGTGGGGCCTCACACGTGCAGACCCGTCCCCCCGCGGCAGACGCGGCTCCTGGCGGCTGCCCCTCCCCCGCGTCCTGTCCCGCCCCCCATCCCTGGGGCCGCTCTTCGGCGGGTCCCGGTTCCCCAGGGCTGCCCCGGACGTGTCAGGATACTGACCCCATCACATCGGGGGGCTCGCAGGGCGGTGCCGGGCAGGGCCCCCCGCCCCCCACGGGTCGGAACCTCTAGTTCTGAGGTCTGGGTGGGAGATGAGGACCCGCCGCATTCAGCGAGGGGAAAGGACAAGGAGAAGGCCCTTCCGGGGGAGGAAATGAAGTGAGCAAAACGGGGGTGGGGGGGGAGAGCCCGGGGTCCGGACAGAGGAGCGTCCTGGAGGGGGGGGCACGACAGGAGACAGAACTCAGCAACACCAGTTTGGGCTCTAGTGCCCTGGATTTAAGAGGGCGGGCTGGGGGACATCTGGCCGGCTGGGTCGGTGACGCAGGGGACCCTTGATCCCAGGGGGGTGAGTTCGAGTCCCACGATGGGTGCAGAGATGACGTTAAAACAACCACCACCACCAGGCAGGCGATCGCGTGGTCTGAGAAGCACGTCCAGAGCCGGCAGGGCCTGGGGAACAGGGGCCGCGCATGGCCCCCCACCCCCACCCCTGCCTTCCGCCCCAGACTACGGCCTGACCCTGGGATGTTCCTGGGGGGTGAGCACGTGGCCTGAGGTCACACGGCTAGTGAGGAATGTGACTCTCCAGGCCTCTTCCTGAGCTGGATGACCCCGGACAAGCCTGGACACAGGGCCACACGGAGAGGCAACCAGGGGTGGGGGCAGCCGGGAGGTCACCAGCCTTCCCACCGGGGACAGGGACCCTGAGGGGCAGGGGCAGAGGCTGCTCAGAGGAGGAAGTTTCCAATGCTTCCCCCAAGGGACACTGAGCCCCTTTGTCATGGGAATACGTGACATCACGTGCCACAGCTGGGACTGGATGCTGGGCTGAATCCCGAGTCCCTGCTGGGGCTCGCGGTGTCTGGTGTCGGGGACCCAGGGTCTCAGCAGTTGGCGCCTGGTGCCTTCTAGTGGCCCAGCTGGGCCGTGGGGCGCCGAGGCTCAATCCGCCCCTGTCAGGGGCATTTAGCGGGCCACCTGCTATCCCTGACCTCCGGCCTGTGAGACAGTGAGGGCAGCGGGGAGGACTTGGAATCCGAAGGCTGGGATCCTGGCCCCGGCCGCCTTAGATGAGGGCCTCGGGTTCTTCATGTGTGCGATGGGGGTGCCCACGCCCTCCCCACTCACCCCCCCCCCAGGACCCTGGCCGGACTGCAGTGGGATGCGATGGACGACAGGACCCCGCCGTTCCAAAGCATTACTGAAGAGCAAAGCTTGGCACTCACGGGAACATAAGTGCAGGTGCCAAGGAGCCATGAGGGGCTGGCGTGGGGGGTGAGGGGGGAGCTGGGCGCAGAGGAGCCAAGCAGGGGAGAAGGCACCACCCGCAGAGGGGAGGGCGGGTGGGCTCAGCAGAGACCCGTCCCTTCAATAAACTGGTAGGAAAACCAGACAGGCCCGTGCAGCTGGGAGAAACGGGTCCCCCTCTGACCCCATACCCAGAAGCTAACTCCAAACGCATTAAAGACACGAAGGGAAGACCCGAAACCACGAAACTCCCAGAAGAAAAAAACATAGATGGTAAACTTCCAGGCCTTGGTCGCAGCGATGATTTTTTTGAATTCGATACTAAAAGCCAAAATCAACAAGCCGGACTACATCAGGCTGCAAAGCCTCTGCGCGGCCCAGGATACCGACCACGGAGCGAAAGGCGGCCTGGGGACTGGGGGTCGCTGTCCGCCACTCAGACATCTGATGAGAGGGGTCGGATCCAAAATACGCAAACTCACACAACTCAACAACGATAACAAAAAACCATTTGTTGGAAAACGGGCAGAAAGTCTGGACAGGCATTTCCCCGACGACGAAGACATCCAGATGGTCCCTGGGTCCGCGGAAACAGGCTCGGCATCACCCACCGTCGGGGAGACGCGAGTCCAAGCCACAGCGAGATGTCGCCTCGCACCTGCCAGAGCGGCTGGACTCCAAGGGACACAGGTGCGGGCAGGACGCGGAGAGAGGGGAGCCCTCGTGCACGGCTGCTGGGAATGCAGACTGGGGCGGCCGCTCTGGAGAACAGGACGGAGGTCCCGCCAGAAATGGAAAACAGAGCCATCCCCCTGCTGGGTGTTTAGCCCAAGAAAACGAAAACCCTCCCTGGGCACGGTACGCGCACGCGCCTGCTCACTGCCGCCACGGTATTTACGGTAGCGGAGAGGCGCAGCCGAGAATCCACTCGACAGGCGAGGGGGTAGAGACGTAAATACGATGGAACAGGGGCGCCTGGGGCGCTCAGTGGGTTGGAGCCTCTGCCTCCGGCTCAGGTCGTGATCTCAGGTCCTGGGATCGAGCCCCGAGTCCCGCTCTCTGCTCAGCAGGGAGCCTGCTTCCCCCTCTGTCTCTGCCTGCTTGTGATCTCTCTGTCAAATAAACAAAATCTTAAAAAAAAAAAAAAAGGAATTCACTAAGCGTCCGCACACCCCAGCCGGCTGAGCACCAGCCCAGCATTCTAGAAGCTCTCAGGAAACGCTTGCTGGCCGAACCCAAGCAGGTGAGAACCTAACCAACGGTGAAACGCCAGGTGCGAAGATAGGGCTTCGACCCCCAGCGAAACAGAGGCCTCCTGAGCTACGGCCAGAAAGCCCTGCGGGTAAGCAGAAGAGCTGTCACTCATTCATCCAGCCCGCCAGCCCGCGTTTGGGCCGCAGTGTTTCCTGAGCGTCAAGCCCCAGGACCCCGGCCTGTCCCCCCTCCCCAGGCTGCACCCCAGCTGCTGGGGGAAGACAGATGAGCAGCCCATCCCGGAGGCTTGCGGTACAGAAGGGGGTGCAGGCGGAGATGAGAGACAAAGGGCCAGTGTGTGCGCTCCGGCCGAGGGAGCGACTCCCGTGGCCAGACACGCTCCTGTCCCGGCAGGCCCCCGGGGCCATACGTCCTGCTGGGGCACCGCACGGCCTGGCCAGCCCTCTAAAGGTTTGCAGAATATATTTGGTGATGAGTAATCCCTAAGTCAGGACGGTGCACAAAGATTTATAATGAAATGTCTTCATCCTGCCCCTGCTGCCCTCCGCCTTCCGGGCGTCCCTGCCCCGAGTACCTCACTCTCTGGTGTCTTGTGTACCCTTCTAGAGCTTCACCTGGTGTCGCAGTCCCCCCGTCTTTCATAAAGGCAGTGTGCTCTCCACACTGGCTCCGACCTCTAAAAGAGGTGCCTCAGTTTTCTCAATGCTCCTAATTCTGCCGACTCACAATATGCACTGGTGCCTACATTCAGTTTGGCTGGAAAAGGGGAGAACAGATCAAGCCTTTGAGGTGACTTGATTAGACAGCACGGAGGCCTGTCTACACCCGCTGGACCGGGGACGGCAGCGCAGTCCGGCTCTCCAGGGTCCCCCGAGAGGCAGGGAGCGCGCTGCCTAGTAATGGTCACACACGCAGCTGCCCGTGGGAAGCAGAGAACAGCGGAAACCTTTTCTAATCTTTTTTTTTTTTTTTAAAGATTTTATTTATTTGACAGTGAGAAACACAGCGAGAGAGGGAACACAAGCAGAGGGAATGGTAGCGGGAGAAGCAGGCTTCCCGCAGAGCAGGGAGCCCGACGTGGGGCTCGATCCCAGGACCCCGGGATCATGACCTGAGCCGAAGGCAGACGCCCAACGACTGAGCCACCCAGGCGCCCCTAATCTTTTTTTTTTTTAAAGATTTATGTTTTGGGGGCAGAGGAAGAGAGAGAGAGAGAACCTCAAACAGGCTCCACACCCGGCACGGGGCTGGAACTCCCAACCCTGAGATCATGACCTGAGCTGAAAACAAGAGTCGGATACTTAACCCATTGAGTCCCCCAAGGGCCCCCATTTTCGAACCCTTTGACTATGGAGGTGGGGCCTGCATGTTGCCTGAGACGATCTAGAGTAAAAGAAAGAAAGAAAACCAGGTGAGAATCAGCCTTAGCCCCGGGGTAACTCTCGGTAACCGTTGGGGCGGAAGTTTGCACCCCGTTTTACGGGACCGGGACACCAGGGCAGCAGCTGAGGCAGTCCTGGGGGGTCCCGAGAGAAGCCAGTCGTGACGTGGGGCCGGGGGTCTGCTCTCGGCCCAGCGCCCCAAGAGTCCTGGCAGGCTGGGCTGGGGGCGGAGGGAGAGGAACAGAGCAGACCCCTGAGGCCCGACCCTCCCCCCGTCCCTGGAGGACCGAGGCCGCAGCCACTCTGTCACATGCGGCCCTGACCGCGTGGGGTCGAAGCTCAGAAGCCAAGGGCAGGGTCCTTCCCCCCCCGTCGGCAGGCCTTTGGGGGGCTTCCTCGTCCCGGCTCTTGGGGGGCTGCTCCCCCAAATCTTCACGCCCAAGTGCCCGAGCAGACGAGTGCTGCTTCCCCGGGGCCCGTACCTGAGCGGCACCGCCAGCTTCTACGGTGACTCTTGACTTTCTGAGGTGCCGGACCGTCGGCCAGAGTGGCCGCGCCATCCTCCGGGGGTCTCATCCGGCACATCCGTCCCCCCGCCCGAGACGAGCCTTCTGGCCAACCCCGCGCCGCCCGATCCGGTCTCGTAGAGGCTGCGCCGTGGGGTCTGCCGGGGCTCGGACTGGCCCGTCCCCAGGCTGCGACGGTTTAAACATCTCTTCCCAGGGCTCATTTTGCCAGGTTATCTTCTTCGGCGAAATGTCTGTTTGGGGCTTTTCGAGCGCATTCAACTCGAGCTTTGCCTTGCTGTACGAAGCTCTGCAACCCTAAGATCTCCCGGGAAGGGCGTGCACAGCCTGCCACATAGTGGGGACTTTACGATAGCTTTGCGTGGGGCTGTGCTCGTCACTTGTCACCGTGCCCCGCAGGGACGAGCCTCGCCCGCGGGCTCCCGGGTTGGGAGCTGGAGCCGGGCCGCCGTTCTGGCCGGAGAGGGCTCCCCTCTGGAGGGGGAGGGGGAGATGAGCCCCCCTCGCTTGAGGGGCCCACCGCGTCCTGGGTGCTCTGCTGAGCCATTCCACAGACCCACCCGAACCTTCCGATGGAGCGGGACCCCCTATTTATAGGGGTGAAATCTGGACACCAGATTCTGTAACTTCTCCAAGGTTCCCTAGCTGGGGGCGGCAGAGACTAGCGCACTTGCCGTGATGAGCCTGGGGCGACGTCTGGATGCCCGAAACTAACACCGTCTGGAACTAACTGGAAGTCACATTTAAGAAAATAAATCCACCAGCAAATGGGGGTGGGGGGGGAGGGAGTGGCAGAAACTCAGATTTGAACCCAGAGATGCGGCTGATGGCAATGCCAGAGGCGGCGAGCTCGTGGGGACGGGCGGGCGGCACCCTGGCCTGCGGGGGGGGGGGGGGGGTGCTTGCGGGCTCCGTCCCGCTGTGTGCTCAGCGCACCTGACCTGGGCCCCACGTGTGAGCAGCAGCCCCACGTCCCCTCCAGGCCTCAGCATCTCCGATCGGGCGAGGGCAACAGGAGTCCCTCCCTCCAACGGCAGTCTGTCTGGATCCAGACCCCGGCAGGTGCAAGGCCGACCACAGAGCAGGCGGCGTCCTCGTGTCTGTGCGGCTGCCTCCCCACCCCCCACCCCCACCCTCAGGCCACCTGGCTCTTCTCCGCCATGAGCTCTAGCCCATCCCAGCAGTCTCCTGACCCTGACCCTGACCCTGGGGCCGAGCCCAGAGCCGATGCCTACTTCTTGCCTTCAGACGGCGCTCCCCACAGAAGCAGGGGACGCCTGCTCAAGTCCCCGAGTTCTCCGGAATGACCTTAAAAATACAGAGTGATGGGGCGCCTGGCCGGCTCAGTCAGGAGAGCGTACGACTCTTGATCTCGGGGTCGTGGTTCAAGCCCCACGCTGGGCACAGAGGTTACTTTTTTTTAAAAAAAAAAAAGGCAGAGTAATAAAATATAAAACTTTATTGAAGTAGCTGAACTTAACAGTGCCGAGTAGCACTTTCCCAACGGGAAGCCTCCGGAAGCAAGAGGCCAACAGAAACACGGGCCAACTTCCTGCTTTTCTGATGAACACTAACAATTCTAAGTTGCCTGCTTCTTCTGCATTTCTGATCCCGAGAGAAAAGCCCCTGTTCGTACC
Source organism: Procyon lotor (assembly GCA_028646535.1). NCBI lineage: Eukaryota > Metazoa > Chordata > Mammalia > Carnivora > Procyonidae > Procyon > Procyon lotor. Next base: position 2,723 of record JAQQSY010008233.1, on the reverse strand, counting down.
TCTCTCCGCCCTGACCCGGCGCCAAGTGGACCCCAGCTGGGGCTCCCGACCTTGCAGCCCGAGGGGTGGGCCTCTCTCTCTCCCGCAGCAGGGCCGCCGCCGTCACCCACCCGGGGAGCATCTTCCCACGTGGACAAGACGGGAACGAGTGCAGCCAGGTCTGAGCAGATTTCAGGAGGTTGGACCCCAAGGACCTGAAAGCTGCGGGTCGCCCTGCGGGTCACCCGCCGTCGCCCTGCACGGTCCTCCTCCGGGCTCTGGTTCTAGGAAGGGGGCGAGGCCGCCTCACTCCTTCTTGCCCCCGGGGCCCGGGCTTCGAGTGAGCAGCTTCCCGGGGCTGGACCGGGTCAGTGTGGACACGGTGGGGGACTCCAGCTTCACTCTGTCCAGGAGGGTCTTCTTGAGGGCGGCGGGGGAGACCTTCTCTTGGTCAGCCATGGACTGCAGCTCTCTGCCGACAAAGGCCCCCAGGGGTTGAAGGACGAGCGGGAGCCCCACATGCTTCCCCACCAGGCGCAGGTAACCCCCAGGCCCCAGAGGACCGGGCACCACCCAGAATCAGAACCCCAAATCGAACGCTCCCCGAGCTCTGTGTGGGTGACCACACGCATGAGCTCTGACACTCGGTGGGGACCCAAGGGCCGGCCGGGTCCGCAGTCACACACCCACCCAGACCCGCCTCCTCTATGCACCAGCGGCAGGAAATCCCTCTCTGGCCTCGACCTCCTCCTCTAAATGCAAGCTCCCCGCCCCCACCGGAACTGTGGTGAGCATTAAACGTAGAAAGGCCGGGAAACCCTCAGCGAGGCAGAGTCCGGTAAACCCTGCCTGTGGACAGAGCGCGAGCTGGCGCACTGCCGAGGGACCAGAGACGGCAGGCCAGGCTCGGCGGGACTGGGCCCAGCCCGGGAGGCGCCCAGGGGGAGCGACCCACCGTGTGCGGATGCAGGAGGCCTCCACGGCGTTGATGAGCAGCGAGCGGAAGCCTCCGCTCTCGAGGAAGTGCAGGGCGTGGATGGTGGCCCCCCCGGGGGAGCAGACGTTGTCCTTGAGCTGACCGGGGTGCTGCTCGGAGTCCAGGAGCATCTTGGCAGCGCCCTGCGGGAGGCCGGAAGGGTGAGCGGAGCCGGCTCGGGCCCCTCAGGACAGGCTTCTCCACACCCCTGCCCTTCCCCAGCCCCTATCCCAGCTCGGGACGCCCGGCACCCCATCCCACCGCGAAGTCCGGCCCACGCAGGGCGAGCGTACTGACCAGCAAGGCCTGGGCCCCCAGGCGGACCGCCAGGCGCCGAGGCAGGCCCATCTTCACCCCACCGTCAGCCAACGCGTCCAGGGCCATGAACGCCTGCGGAGACGCGCGCTGAGTCCCGCGGCAGCACACACCCCGGGCCGCCCCGCGGGCCGCTCCCCCCGCGACCGGAACTAGCTCCAGAGGGGCCCTGCTCCCAAGGCTAGCTTCGCCCCGCGTGGGCCACACGCACAGCCCGTCTGCCTGCCGCCCGGCCCGCTGCCCCGGGCCCGCGAGGTCTCACATAGGCAGGCCCGCTGCCGCTGAGCCCCGTGACAGCGTCAATCAGGTCCTCCTCCACCTCCGTGCAGAAGCCCACGCTGCTCATGAGCTGCTCCAGGAGCTGCCCGTCCTCCACCAGGGCGTGGGTGCCCGTGGCGTACACCGTGGCGCCCTCCCGCACCACCACGGGCGTGTTGGTCATGCAGCGGATCACCTTGGGGGCCGGCTGGAAGGCCATCAGCTTCTGGGGCCGGGAGCAGACCCGCGTGAGTTGCCAGGGCTCGCCGTCCCCCCGCCAGCACCGCTCCCGGGGGCCCCGGGGCTGGGACGGGCACCTTTTCCACAGAGCTGATGGTGACGCCGGCGGCACAGGACACCACGATGTGCCTGGCCTGGACGTCCGCCCCGATCTCGTCCAGGATGAAGGGGATGATGTGCGGCTTCACGGCGAGGAACAGGACGTCGCTGTGCCGCACCGTCTCCTTGTTGCTGCGGGTCAGGTTCACGCCCATCTTCTGCGGGAGGACACATGCCCGTCCCTGCCCCCTCCCCGCAGGGTCTGCGCCCCGCCCCCCACGCCGCCGAGGCACGCAGTCCTCCCTGGTTGCTAGCGGACACTGAGCTAGGTGCTGGGCAGGCACACGCTCCCTCAGGCGAGCGGGACGTGGGGTCTCCCATCCCCCACCCCCACCCCGGGCACCCCGGCTGGACACCGGTGACATGGGAGCCCCCGGAGGTCGGTCCGGGGACAGGGACGCTCCTGGGAGCAGGTCGGCGCGGCCCGCGGCCGCTCGGCTCCGCTCACCTCGGGGGCCCCCGCGCCGCCCTACCCTGAGCGAGGACACCGTGGGCAGGTCCATCTCCGGGGAGCTGGCGATGATCTTGTGAGCCGACAGGATGCCTGCGGAAGACGGGGCTGGTCAGCCGGGCGGGCCCGCGGCCACTGCCCCCGCTGTCCCCGGGAGGGCCCCCCGCCCCGGCCCCCGGCCCGCGCGCCCACCTGCGGCCGTGAAGCCCCGCGCCAGGGCACAGGCCAGCTGGCCCGCGCCGATGAAGCCCACGCTCATGGCGGCGGGAAGGCGCGCGGCACAGCCCGGGAGCCGCCGCACCACACACGACACCTGGCGGAGAGACGCGCAGCTAACCGCACGCCCCGGAAGCCGGCCCCGACAGCTTCCGGCCCGGATCTGGACGGGAGCTCGGGCGGACCAAT
>JAQQSY010008232.1:0-10004 GCA_028646535.1 Procyon lotor | reverse complement strand
ACATTTCAAATTCAACACGTCCAAAACTGAACTCTTGATCTCTTCTCACAAAACATATTCCCTTCCAGCCTTCCTATTAGATTACATTTCCATTCTCTTGGTTTTCAGGACACAAATTTTGGTGTCACCGTCTATGGATTGAATTGTTTTTTTCAAAAATTTTTATGTTGATGTCCAAACTGTCAATGTGATAACATTTGGGAAATCAAGCTTTTGAGAGGTGATTAGGTTTAGATGAATTCATGAGGATGGGGCCCTCATAGTGGGATTAGTGCCCTTTTGAGAAGAGACAGCAAAGAGCTTGCTTGTTCTCTCTTCCCACCATGTGAGGACCCAGCAAGAAGACAACTGTCTGTAAGTCACACTCAACCATGCCAGCACTCTGATCTCAGACTTCCAGCCTCCAAGACTGTGAGAAAATAGATCTCTGTCATTGAAACCACCAGTCTATAATATTTTATTATGGCAACCCAAGTAAAGACATTACCCTTGACTCTTCTCCCTCATATTCCATATTTGATCTTCTCAAAAGTCTTCTTGGTCCCACCTCCAAAATATTTCCAAAATCTATTCTTCTGCCCAGTGCCCCCACGGCTATAACTCCGAATGGAGCTATCATCTCTCTCCCCTGGATTGCTATGATAGCTCTCTAACTGATCTCCTGCTTTTACCCTTAACCCCCTTTGGTCCATTCAATCCCCACAGTAGCCTCTGTGATCCTTTAAAATAAAATTAGCATAGTATTAATCCTCTGCTCAAGGCCTGCAATGGCGCCCCATTTTATTACCCCACTGGAAATGTAAAAGCATTCACAACAGATTGAGCCAGGTAGCCCAACACACAAAGTTTTTGGCTCTAGCATATTCTCCAATACACTGATTGGACAACTGATTAAAATATTTCAGGTTCTAGAAGTTGTTTTGAGTTATAATTAATTACACTGATAAATGTGTGTGAGCCTCCATTTCTTCCCCTATAAAATGAAGAGGTTTCAATAATCTATAGGAATCCTTTCAGCCCTAACACTTATAATTTTTTATTAGCGAAAGAATTCACTGTGCTGTGTGTGGTGCTGAAACGTGTTGAAAGAGCCCCAAATGAAGCAACTATTTTGTAATTAGAGAGTTGATCTAATCATTGCAGACAGCACACTAGGTAATTTAATCCCTGTAGTGAATTTTATTCAGTTTAGCTGTCTACATTCACACAAATTAGATAATTAGATAGCCTCAGCCACTATGCAAGAAGCTAGTATCTTTAGACAAGTGTCATGCTTCAAGGGGCTGATCCATGTGTCAGAAGGAATACACGTATGTAAGAACACACACGTCTGTGCTTATATGACAAGGATGTACATGTTGGAGTGCTCAGAGAGACAAAATGGTGAGGGATGATTCAGGCCTTTTAAGATGTGAAATATTTTTTTAGAAGCCTATTAGCATTAAATTAAAAACAAGCCAATAAAATCTTTTTTGATTTGCTAAAATACATTTTCATCAATGTATTTGTTTTAAAAATTTATTTTATCAATTTAAAGACTGTTTTTAATATTTAAGCACTTCTTTATTTGTGAACTTGAAAATTGTTGCAAAGAAAATGGATTCCTCTCCTCCTTACTCCCTCCCCACCTAGGATACTACTGCTTCTTGGTCCTGGAGCACATTGGGCACACACCCCAAGCAGGGCCTTCTTGTTGGTGGTCCTCCTAGCCTAGAACACTCTTCTTTCAGACTCATATATGGCCGTCTCTTCACTGCCTGATGGCTTTGCTCAAATGTCACTTTCTGAGCCATATCTTCCTTTTATTCCACATTCATGACTATACTTATTTTCTTCCATTTTTGTATCCATAGCATGAAATACCTCATACCATACAATATAATTTTTATATTTTTTATGTTTTTATTTTTGTCCTCCCTGCCCTAGAGTGTTAGTCCTATAAGGCATGGACCTTTGTTATCATTTAAAGATGCCTCCTAAATGCCTAGAATAGTGTCTGGAATTTAATCGGTGTTCAACAAGTATCAGTTAAGTGAGTGAATCTGACAATGTTCTTATGTATATAAATTCATATAATGACTAATAAAGTCTTCAAAAATAGCCAAGTACTAGAAACAAATCAGTTTGTCATAGGATGATATTAAGATTGCAGTGATATGTACAAATAGTATACATATATATTTAATTGCCTTCTTAACTCAGAATTCCTAATAACCTCCCACTTCCAGTGTGGAATCTTGAGTATTATTACCTCATGCAAAGAGAGGGCAAATATTTGCCTTATTTATAAGCAAGCTAATAGATAGGCTTGAAAACTGTCTTGGAAAAAGAGATAATCTTTCAAAATTTCACTAGCATATTTAGCCAAGCACATTCAGACCACAAAGGAAGGCTAAGCCAAGAGTTTTAATGCCCTAAGGTAGAAGGAAAGAACCTTCTCCATGCTTGACAACAGGAGGTATTTTAGAGAAGGTAGGGACACACTGAGAGTAACTACTACTTCCTTATGAATCTGTAAAAATAGCATGACAAAGAGGAGTTCTACACCAATAACAGACCACAGCATTGTTAAGAGGAGAGACAACATGATGGGCAGAGAAAGGGTCCAGGTGGTCCTCCTGAAGTACCCTCCATTTCTGCGTGCCATCTTTGATGTAATGAGAGGAAGTAGATCCCCTGCTAGGACCACGGTGACCCTCACATTCAAGTGAATCATCCATGTTTTGCTAGTACCTGTTTCAATTCAGAGATGAAGTTCTCTGTGAAGTTCTCTCGTGTGTTGATGGATCATCTACTCCTGTCCTTTCCTTATGCCCCCATGGTGACAATCCTGTCTTGGTAAGATCCTTGAGGGGATAAGATTATCACTGCCCCTTCTGCCAGGAACCAGCAAGGGGAATTCCAAGGATACTTTCTCCTCATGCTCCCAAAGTGCCCAACCCTCAATTTCCCAAAGCATCTTCACTGAGCTAAGCCACTAGCACTCTATCACCCCACCCTACTTATAAATCAAGGATTACTGAAATGACTCAGAGTCATGGCCAAATGGCAGAAACTGAAGCAATCGTAAGAGTTGTAGTTAGCATTCATTCCCACGTGTGTCGGGAGTGTGCTGGGACGATTGGAGTAATCATATATGCATGACTTTAATCCAGAAAGAGAACAAGGAGTGGGTTGTGAGACAAATTCTTAAGGAAGATTGAGAGGCAAGAAGAAGTTCAAGCACTCCAGCCAATGATAATAAAACAGCGCAAGCCAGGGGCCAGTTAGCTGAGATGTATAAAACCACACATTGGTTTTTCTGAAGTAGAAACTCCATGTTAGGGACATGAGACATGGAGCTATTTCACAGTAAAAACTGAAGGCAGCTGTGGAGAAACCCTGGGATATAACTTCCTTAAGAACAAATCTCCCTACCTCAAAAGCACTTCGGAAACAAAATTACATCCAGTAGTACCCCTCAGCTGAAATTATATATAGAAGCATGTTTATTTTTTTCAATGTACTCCTTAGAGTATTATTAAAACTACTGTCATAATGAAATCACTTGACAACTGTAGCTACATTTGTAATGCTTGAGTAGCGCTTAGCTGAGGTACCATGACACCAGAAAACACAACAAATCCTTTGGATGGACAAGGATTGGCCTCTATACTTAGCAACACTGTGTCTACATCTATCAGGGGTGGAAAGACTTCCTGGGACAAGCTTTGAATAACAAGGAATTTGATTCCCCTTTGCTAAAAACCCTGATAAGGAGGCTGAGTTTGAGTGTAAGGCTATGATAGCCAGTGTAGGAGGACTAAAGTATTGGAGATGTGTGTGCACATAGAATTTATCATATAAAAACTATTTTTTATAAATATTATATTTTGTACTGTATAAAATACAGATTATATTTATAATAAAAATACAGAATTATACACAGACTGCATATATGCCCATATTTATGGGATGCAAACTCACTTTTGTTCAAGAACATATCTTGGACAGTAGCGACCTCATCGACTCTGGATCAACCAATATTTACTTAAAAATCTGCATATTATCTGTGTTACATGAGGTGGAGGCTGGAAACACTATTTCAGACCCACAAGGAGGTATAATCCGTCTTGCCTTAGAGCCGCGAGGGCAGGAAGGATGGAGCTTGGACCCGACACATGTCTAGATCACTGTGCAGCCCAGCCTTCATAGGGCTTGACAAGAGCCAGCATGCTTCAGGCAATTGTGAGTACTTTACTGCCAAGAGAAGGTCATACAGTTCCAGTAAGTATGCACTTTTCCTCCTACAAAATCCAAGGCAGAAATGCTCATGGTTTGCCTTCAGTAATGGAGGTTTATTCCAGGATGTAAAAATACTAAGCCACAAGAAATTTACCCCACCAACCTAATAACCATGCTGAGATTCAGATGTCTAGGACATCCAGGAAGCCCATAGAAACCCAGAAAACGTGTTCAGCATCTGAGAGAGGACATCCTGAATAGTGAGACACTCCCAAAAGTTCCACCTCTCAAAATAGAAGTGCAATTAGGCTGATTCACCACCATTCCCTCAAGTGCACCCACTGGGCAGAATTTACCCCCAAGCCACCTTGAGCCCTGAGCTCCTTCACATGCACCCTTCCATTTACCTCATGCTGCCTCTCTAACTAAACGTTCTCTGGCTAGTGCACTAGAGCAACTTTCACTTCAAAACCATACCTCAGGGCCCAAGAGTAGCTTAAAAGAAAGAACAGTCTCTGGCCACTTCTCTTTCCAAAGGCAGTTGCATATAAGCAAGTCTTTGAGGCTACATCATCTCCACAGTCTGCGATACCAGAGCACATGGTCTGAGGGGCCAGGAAGAGCCCATGCGTGTGTTCAAGCAGCGGCAGGTCATGTAGGCAGATGCCTGCCCACAGGTGACCTCCTCAGGCAAGGAAACTGAAGGGAACAGGTATCACCTATCAGAAACAAAAGCAGAAACCTGGTCCTGGGAATCAGAAAGACAAAGCAGAGGCCCTCAGAGGAGCCCATAGCTGGGCCAGTTTGTCAGCAAACTGGTAGGGTCCAGTTAAATCTTCAGGGGGAAAGGATGCATGGACTTAGCGGGTGATACGAGTGAGGGAAAAGACAAAGTTAGAAGACGACAAATGGAGAAACAACAAAAACAGGTGAAAGACTAAATAATACTATAGGCAAAAACCACGAGTCGGCACTCTGGGCTCTGCCATGGCTGTCGTGCTAGGGGCCGCCCTCACAGGGGAGGAGATGCTTGAGCTCCACCATGAACAAATAGGCACTCGTCAGGCAGGGAGGGGAAAAAATCAATGTGACTGCAGTGTAAGGTGGGTATAAGGAAATAGCAAAGATCAACCTCATATTTAAATTAAAGATGAAAGTAAGTAGGCCATGGGAATAGACTTCTGTAAAGTTCGCCTCAGCCGCAGGAGGCCCAGATGAGAAACTTTCACTTCGTGCCCACATTCATTTGCATATTCAGAAAGAATATCCAGAAGAAATCTCACAAATATGTTATATTCTTCACACTGAAGAATTTAAAACACAAAAAACTTAACTTAAAACACAAAAAATACAAGACTCTCCAGATGTAGTCTGCGTTAAGGCTGTCTTAATGAGGCAGGACATGGTCTGTCAACTGGTTCTGAGATGGAGGCCCCCCCATCAGCCAAGCATGTCAGGAAAACACCGCGTTAGATGTCTCAGTTCATCAATCTAATAAATGAGTTCTCAAATGTCATTTTCCCTCCATATGCAGCAAACATTTTTCTATTATTTAGTTATGCTGTTTTAATTGGATTAACTCTCAGCGCACCAGCCCGGTTCCATCTGTGAGAGCCGCTTATGTCACTGAACGGAGGAAAGAAAGCTGCCAAAGGAAGGGGATGACCATTCAGAGTGACATGTGGTACATCCTTGTCAGGACAGAAAATAGCATGTGAGACCCATGTGTCTCAATTAAAGCTCATACAATCAACTGAAGCTACGCCTTTTAGTTCATGAAGGGAAACATTAGCCATCTTGAATATCCTTCAACATTTTGATTAAGTGCTACAAACAGGGGATACTCTCCTGGTCTACTGGTCATATGTAACAAGTGTAATGGAGTCACTGACTGCATTTGAGAAAAGAGCACAAATGGTACAGTAGGTTTTCAGCCCAGGTGAAATCACTAGCCTGCCTACAAATCAGCACGGAGTAGCAGAATATGCCACCCCAAAATATGCTACCTTGGCATATTGATTATCTTGAGCTGAAGACAATTAAGAAAAAAAAAAAGATATAAGAAAAGCTCACAGGGCACCTGGGCGGCTCAATGGGTTAAGCCTCTGCCTTTGGCTCAGGTCATGATCTCAGGGTCATGGGATCGAGCCCCACATTGGGCTCTCTGCTCAGCAGGGAGTCTGCTTCCCCCTCTCTCTCTCTACCTGCCTCTCTGCCTACTTGTGATCTCTCTCTCTCTGTCAAATAAATAAATAAAATCTTAAAAAAAAAAAAAAAAGAAAGAAAGAAAGAAAGGAAAAGAAAAGAAAAGAAAAAAGAAAAACTCGTTGCCTAAAAGTGGGACATAAATTAGGAAAGATATTCCTCCCCCCTTTCTCTTGCAGGAAGGATTAGGAAGTTAATCAGTGGAGAGAACTCTCCATCCTTATTAGCCCAGATGAATCTACATAACAAAGTTTGCTAAAACCAGCCTTTATTTACCATTAGTTTCATCATATATTTTCTTCCTCAAATTTGCTGAAACTAAAAGTTCTAAGTCCTTTTCCTTGTCTTCTCACTGATCTACAAAATTATTGTTCTTTATTAAAATGCTAGATAAGCCTGAGTTGTAACGACCCCTTTTATTTACTGATCAGAGTGCTTCCACATGTATTCATCATGCATGTGTTACTAAACTTCTGCTTGCTTTTCTCTTGTTAATCTATTGTGGTTTTTTCTTTGTTTTTTGCTTTCTTTTCCCAGTCTAATTTCTGGACAACAGCCCATGAAGCTAAGATGGTAGGAGGAAATTAATTTTATTCCTCCCCCAAAAAAACTTTTCATGGGCAGCAAAAATCCTGGGTGAACACTTAAAATAGTAATACGTTTAATTATTTAAATATTTTGCTATTTCAGAAGTGGTTATTAGGAATTAAGTTTTGGTAGTAAAATAAAATATATATTTATGGAAAGAAATTTTACCAAGCCCTAAAATGTTGCATTAACTTTTTAAACAATATTAATTTAACTGTTTTAAATACTTTTACTTTATAAGTATCTGAATCAAGTTTTCCCAGCACTTGGTGACTAACATATATATAAGCTTAATATACATATGATCTTCACATTGTACAAGCATCGAATGTGGTGATCCTTGTGAAATGTGGGTCATTCCATTTAGAATCTACAACTGGATGGCAGATTGCTGACTTCTCACAGGGGCTATGGTTACCTAATCACTCAATGTATGTGATTAAATATAAATGGCCAAACTGAATAGAATTCACTTCAGGGACAACATCATCTCGTTTGGCTTTCTGCCTTGATCAGATTAACTGTATTATCATAAAATATCGATTTCAATTTGTGTTAGGTCCACACAGCATATGGTATATTTCCTTGTTCTTAAAGAATTATAAAATTTTTGAGCTAGAGGGACCTTAGAGATTAACCCCTTACTTAACAGATGAAGACAGAGGACTCAAAATGTACCCAATTCAATCGGTGTAGCTAAATCAGGAGCAAAACACTTTTTGGAATCTGAATCATCTCAATTGAATTTTTTAAAACTCGTGTAGTACAATAGCATGCTGGGCCACCTGGATTCTAATCTCGAAACTATTGCTAATAAACTGTGGGGATTTGGGGCTTGATTTTTCCAAACAGGATGGCAAATATGGGTGAAGAAATTGATCCTTTGGGCCATAGGAGGCCTGAAAGGAGCTGAGACAGCCTGAACTCTTGAGTGCGTCACCCACCAAACATGACGATTTATCCAAGTATGCAACACGAATGTTCTCATCTTCTATTAGTGCAGTTATATGAAGGGATCAGAAGGAACTTGATCTTTAGTACTTTAAGCAATTAAATCTAACCTGGCTATACCTCAGACACCACCTGTGTAAAGTTATGAGCTTGGACCCTATTATTTGCACAAATACTTACCAACCAGTTCTTTCATTTATGAAATGAAATTATTCCTCCCTGTATCCAGGGAGGATAAAGATGTAAGGCACAACAGAATGACATTAGTCAGTATTGGCCAGGATATGCTATGGTAACAAATAAATACTAAAATCTCAGCGACCTAACCCAACACAGACCAGTGCAAGTCAAAGTGTCCTCCTCCATTTTATTGCTATGCCACCTATAATATGTGTCATCTGGGATTATAACAATGGAGAAAAGGAAAATTCAGGAGGTATTTCAACTCTTAACTGCTTCGCCCAGAAGTGATGATACACATTAATTCTGCTCTCATTTCATTGGCTGGAATTAATTACAGATTCCCATTCTAATTCTCAGGCTGCTAGAAAAATAGATCATATAGATATTTGGTGATCACTAAGATCCTTTGCTTTATTCATGAAGAAAAAGATATACAAATAAATCTTATTTTATACCAACTTTATGCTAAGATGCCATGCTTCCATTTTTTCTTATATAGCTCTTAATAGGCATATTTGTTTGCCAAATGAACCCTGGTTAAGTTGCAAATACCAGGCAGTTGGAGGGACTTCTAACATTAAAAAGCCATCCTTTTACTCAGATGAAATAGGTCACTAATGATAATAATGGCTCTTATTATTTTTTAAAAATAAGATTGTATGAATTGAATGAAAGATTGTATAAAAAAGTTGTATGAATGATTATGCAAAAATTAAATTTCCAAACATATTTAAGACACTTAGCATGGTCCTCCACAGAAGAGCTAAATTAAGTATTAAATATTATCATTGTCACTGTGACATCATTATTGTTTTGTTTTTAGGTCTCATTTGATTCTCTGCAAGCCATGTTTAGCCTTACTGAGGGAAGACAGATTCAAAAGGCTAAGTAATTTGCCAAAAATACATAGTTTCAAGTACAAGAGTCTAACCACTTGGACACCAAGTCCAGTCACCTGGGCACTTTTTAACAAAAAGAAGTAAAACAATTGTTCCTTTGCAGCCCCAGTTTACCTTTAATTTCTGGACCATCTTTTAGTTGCACAAGACAGTGAATTAAGTAGGAGATAGTTGAACCCCTTTCCTATTCTAAAATCTAAGAAAGACCCAATTATTTTATAACTACAAGACTAGCACAAAAATTTAAATAACTTTAAATGCAGAAGGATAACTGTGATTTGGAAGTGTCACAACTCTTATGCTATACCCTGTCTGACCTGATGACTCTAAAAGTCCCTCTCGATCCTAAAATTTGATGATTTGGCATTAATCAGGGGCACCAGAAAATCTCCTCTTTGCTTTTAGTACCGTTTGTATGACTCTCACATTCACTGTGAATAAAAGTATTTGCTTAAGCTCTGGTAATGAAAAATATTTGTTACTTTTTTAATGGGACAACTATGCAGGATTCAAACACTGCCTCATCTTTACAACTTTCCAGACCTATTAAATTCATCCTTTAAGCATAAATTTCTTAAACTTATCTAAGTATTTTATCCCTGCAATGCTGATCAGTACTTCCAATCTAGAGCTTTCTAGTTTAATAGTCGGTAACAGTCTATTATTTCATATATTGGAAGACAAAGTTAGCCCAATAAAAGGTTACTGTTCACCCCTTTGCTTTTTTCCTTCTTTATTTAAGAATGGTTTTGTATGTCTTTGAGATCAAGATACTAGAAGACTAGGGAGTAAAAGTCCTCTTCGCCATCCTCCATCCTTTTGATGGGGGCATTTAGCCCATTTACATTCAGGGTCACTATTGACAGATATGAATTTAGTGCCATTTTATTGCCTGTTAGGTGACTGTTAACTGTACATTGTCTCTGTTCCTTCCTGGTCTGTTAGGCTCTCTCT
>JAQQSY010008231.1:0-10005 GCA_028646535.1 Procyon lotor | reverse complement strand
ACCTGGTGGGGACCGAGCTGCGTCTCCTCCATCAGGACCCCTGGTGTGCGGGTACTGGGAGTGGCTGCAGGCGCTGGCTTTTAGGACCTGCCGCTATGCCTGTGACACGGACAGGCGGGTGCGATGCTGTTTTTTAGCGTGAATGACTTGATTTGTTCTTTTAAGGACCAGGGCTTTGAGAGACTGCCGTGCACACCGTCACAGACTGGGCAGCGGGCTTGAGCAGGAGACACAGCCCAGTGGGCTGGCCCTAAGGCCGGCGGCTACCAGGGCTGCCTGGCAGATCCTGAGGAGCAGAGGAAGCTGATGCCCACCCTAGGGCCCGTCCTGCCGGGGCGCCCATCTCCTCTGCCAGCCTGCCTTCCTCTTTCCGGCCGGGGTGGGGGAGGCCTGTTGCCGCGCATACTGCCTTGCGCTGTGGTGGCCCTCCGCTGCCCCCGCCCCCACAGGCACAGGGCGGGCCAGGTCCCTCCAGGGCAGCAGCTGGGAGACTGCCCGTGTCTTCCCCGGGCCCCTGGATGCGGAGGCCACCGTGGGTGCCCAGGGGCCCTGACAGGTGTCTTGCAGCCCCTGGAACAGGGCCTGGTGCATGGTGGCTCTGGGCATGCTGTCCACTGACAGTGCCGCTCTGGGGGAGGCCTCGCGCAGTGCGGCCCGTGGAGGTGCGGTGTTCCCCAATCCGGGCCTTGTCTTTCCACCCAGGCTGCTGCCTCCCTGGGGGACGGGGGCCAGAAGCTCCTGGCGCAGAACTGTGGGCTGCAGCAGTCTGGTGGGGGACAACACATGCCCAGGGCCCCCTGACGGCAGGGCGCCGAGGCCTCGGGAGGTCCGCTCACCGTCTGGCCTCTCCCTGACCCACTCGTGCCTCTTTCCCGTTTCAGACTGTTTTCTTTGGAGACAATTCTCGAGGGACCTACGGGTCATGGATTTCCCACTTCTGAAGTGATGTGCTTAGAAGCCGCATCGCAGGTGGAGGGGCTGTAGTCTTTTAACCTGTCCCTGGATTTGGAACTGACACCCCTCCTTTGCTGCACCCGCCCGCCCATTCACTGCAGACGAGATCCGGCCGTGTCTGCTGTTTGATCTTACAGGGTTGCGATCTGCTGCCCGCGCGCTAACTCCTTCCTCGCTCCCTCCCTGTCGTCTGTCTGTCTGCCTCTGCCTGCTGGGGCCACAGAGCCTGCTGAGCTCCCAGAGCCCCAGCCCGCTGGGGTTCCCCTGGGTCCTCCGTCCTGCCCCCGGGCCCCGCCCTCCTTAGCCCCGCCCCTCGATGCTGCCCCGCCCCCGCCCCGCCCCGCCCCCTTGGCCCTTCTCACCACGTCCTCGAGGCCCCGCCCCCTTGACGCTTCCTGGGCCCCGCCCTCCTCCGCCTCCCTCGGCACCTCCCCTCGGCCAGGAGCCTTTGCCAGGGCAGACCCCTGCGTGGCAGAAGGGGCTGGTGGCGTGGTGACCTCTCAGAGCACCAGGGCCAGCACTCCTCTGCTGCGTGGTGGTCTCGGGGTCTCCTGCAGTGGCCCGGAGCAGGACCCCGGGGACCATGGCCGAAGGGCGGCCCTGGCAGGAGCTCTGAGGCCCGCCCTGGCCTCCTCCTGGAGGGTGGCGGCGACTGCGTGTCTTTGCGCTGTCCTGGTGTCTTGGGCAAGTTGGGGGTCGGGTGGAGTGGCGCGGGGAGAGTCCTGGTTGTCACTGCCGTCCCCCTGCCTCCCTCCTGCATGGGGTGTTGGCTCCACCTCTCATTTGCGTGAGCCTGGCTGAGCTGGGCCTTGGGCTCCCAGGGCCCTTGGGACAGGGCGCTGTCCTGTGACAGGTGCTGTGGCGGCCCCCCGCGGTCCCCGCTGGGTCTGTGCCCTGCGGCCGCTGCAAAGACCAGAGGGTGCTCTTCCCAGGGAGCCTGTCCTGGGGGCCCTCCCTCCCCTCCGTTTTCTTCTTGTGGATCTGCTCCGCAGCGGGGAAGGGAGGAAAGTGCCAGGAAGAAGTGGGTTTGAGTGGCCCGAGGGAGCAGAGGAGGGGAGAAGAGCAGGGAGAAACCAGATGCAGGGGAGGGGGCTGGGCCCTGTCAAGCCCCCAGGACAAGCCGGCTGGCCTTGCTACAGTTAGACGACGTTCTGAGGCCTTTGCACGGAGCCCGTGTCCTCCCCGAGCATCCCTGGGAGGTGGGGCTGCTCTCGGAGGCCTGGGTGAGGAGGGGTTGGGTGCCCATCCCGTGGGTGGCCTTTCCTTTCACAGCCGTTGGGTGTTGTGTGCTGCTTAGGAAACTTCCCACACATGGTTATAGGAGCCCACCTTCCCATTTCCTCAGACCCTTTGGTCTTGGACCCAGACAGCCACGATCCATTTGGAACATGTTCTTTCTGCTGTGGTGGGCCCGGGCCCCCTCCTCGTCCCCCCGGCGACCAGATGTCCCAGCACCGCTTATTGGGCGATCCTGCTTTGATTCGAGATGCCCCATGTGTTATCTAGTCAGTCTGTTTTCAGGCTTCCTCATTCCACTGCTTTATGTTTTCATGCACAGAGTTTTAATTAGAGAAGCTTTCTGGTGGTTATAGAGATAGCACTCACATGCCCAGAAGTTCGCCCTTTGGAGATGAACAGGTCAGTGGTTTTCGCTGTGTTTGCAGAGTCGTGTGTCTACCATCACTCTCGAATTCCAGAACTTTTCCGTCAGCCTGAAAGAAACCATGCGCCCCCGAGTGGTCCGTCCCCAGACCCCAGACCCTTCCGGTCCAGCCTCTGGCAGCCCCCCATCTGGTTTCTGTTTGCGTGGATTTGCTGCTTCGGGACGTTCCTGGCAAGTTGAATCCCACGCGTGTAGTTTCCGTGTCGGATCCCTTCAGTCCGCGGGGTGTGCCCCGGACCCTTGCGTGTCGCAGCCTGGGCCAGCGCTGCCTTCTCTGGGATGCCCCAGGTCTGGGGAGAGTGGTCCTTTCTGGGGGTCTGTTGGCCCTTGTCCTGGATGGTCTTCTTTGTCCCGTGGCTCTCCCGTGGGAACTCGCCATCAGCCTGCTGAGCTCTGGGAGGGTGCTCGTTGGTGTTTTTGTTGGGGTGGAGAACGGACATCAGAGCTTGGGTCCTCCTGTCCTCGTCCTGTGCGAGAGCCGGGGACGTATTTCTGTCTTCAGGCTCGTTCTACGGTTCCCGTGATCGACGCTTCCCGTCTGCCTTCACGTGCGTGGAAATCTGTTCCCAGGTGCTCGGGCTTCGTTGTTGCTGCTGCAAATGGGGTTTCTCTGGTGGCCTGGCCTCCCGCTGGGCATCTGTGTGCGTGGGGGCTGCCGCTCGCTGTGAATTCCTCGCCGGCTGCTCTGCCCACGGCTCTGACTTGCGGCGTCACGTCTGGGTTTGGCAAGTGTGTCGTTGCTTCTAGCCCCGTCGTCTCGCAGTGACCCCTGCCATCCAGCGCCCTGGCCGGTGCCTCCAGAACAGAGTTGGGCGGTGCCGGGTGTGGAGGCGCCCGGGCCCCCTCCTGGACCTTTTATCTAACGGGTATTTACTTCATCGTTTCTAGAAAGTTCCCCAGGCCTCGCATCGGGAATGTGGTTGGCGCCCGTCGTGGGGGCTTCCATAAGCCTTTCCCTTGGGTCCGTCAGTTAGTATGGTCTGTTGGGCTAGTGGATTTCCTGACGTCGAATATGCTTTGTGTTCCTGGGAAAATAAGGAGCTGGGGTTCTGAATTTTGTTCTTTAGGGTTCAATGTGGTGCTTTTGCATCCGTGCAAGAGTAGTTTGCCATTTGTGTTTGGATCCCGTTTATCAGGCTTCGGGACCAGTGTGCTATACAACGCGCTTCATTAAAAAGCGTCAGGAAGCCTCCCCTCGTCGTCAGCACCCCAGAATAATTGTCGGAGCATTGGGAATGTGGCGGGATCCCCCGCACAGCCGTCTGGCCCTGGTGTCGCTGTGGGTGGCTTTACGGTAACTGTTTCTATTTCTTCTCTCCCAGTTCGTCTGTTCGCGCTGCCTCCGACGGGTCAATTTCGGTAAACTTCACTTTCCTAGGATGTAACTAACCCCTTTCATGGGGCTTTTGCAGCTGATTTGCATAGACATTTGCAAGCGGGCCGAAGCCCCCTTACCCTTTCCTCCCTCCCAGTTTGCCACCTGGTGCTCCCCCTCTCTTCTGAGTGCGTTAGCTCCTGGGCTGTTTTCTTCGTTAGTGTGTTTTAGAAAACAGGATTTTGCTTGGTAACTTAGGGTTGTTGTTTTTTTGTTTTTTACATTATTAATACTTGCTTCTATTTGTATTGTTTCTTTTCTTTGGCTGCCTTTGGATTGTTTTATTGTTTTTCCTAAACTGTTTTTTAAGCATACGTGTATTCATTAAAGTATTTTGGGCTGTGAATACCAGAAAATCAAACTGAGCTCGTGGGAAAGGGGATGGGGGGGTCGGGCAGGTCTTGGGAACGGCCGTGTTCCCGCACGGTCCCCTTGGCATGGCCTCCCCAGCGTGCGAGCGGCTCACGGGCTGTGGTGACAGACGGCACGGCCGCAGCCGCTCCCCACTGAGGGCACGCGATGGGCGGGGTGGGCAGGAACGGTGGCCGCGCGTCTGCGGTGGCCACACAAGCAGATGCTGTTTCCGGCGCGTGCTCCCCCCGCCCCGTGTTCAGAGCCCCCCACGTGGTGGGCGTGCAGGGAGCGTCTCTCAGAAGACTGTGCTCCGTGCCTTTTCCTAAACCTCTCAAGCTGAGAAATAAGTTCGCTTTCTCTTTCCTCACGACACGTCTAGCGTTTCGAATTTCCCCTCATCGCTGCCGTAAATGTGTCCTGTCGACATTTTTACGCAGGATTTTCACCGGTTGGGTTTTTTTTTTTTTTTTTAGAAATCTCTTAATTTTAGTATTTCCTTTTTTCTTTCTTTGCCTGAGAGTTGTTTAGTGGCTTGTGCTTAAAATGGGAGGGACTTCTTGGCTTTGGGAAGCATTTAAAACGTGTCTGTGCCCGTGGGGAGCCTTCATCCCTGCATCTCGAGCGCAGGGCCGCGGACGCGAGCATCTTCGCTCAGTGTTTGTTCAAGATGCTCTAAGTTCTCAGCATTCAGATCCTCCACCTTTTGTGCAGATTTACTTCTAGAGTTTAATAAAGTCTCCAGGCAGTTTTAATTTTATTTTTAACTTAATATTTTTGGACACGGTAATTCTAGATTTCAGCAAGAGTCCCCAGATTAACGGGCACACCGCGTGGGCCACAGCCCCTTCCCCGCTGTGGCTCGTCCTGCCACGTGTCCGTGTGCACACGTGCGTGTCCCCTTCTGCACGGCGTGACCGTGAGCCGCAGCCGCCATGCTCGGCCCCACAGCCTCTTCCACAAGCACGGCGCAGGGATGGCGGTCGGGAAAGTAGCACGGATGCACACTCTTGTCTCAGGGTCGTGTTCCTGTCCACGGGGCAGAGCTTGTGAGCTCCGCTGAGGACAGAGTTTGCACAGGCGCCTCCGAGCTCCCGTTGGGGCAGAGGCGATGCCGGGGTGAGGGAGGGGTGAGGGAGGGGTGAGGGAGGGGTGAGGGAGGGGTGAGGATGAGGCGAGGGCGAGGCGAGGGCGAGGCTCGTGGTCCGGCCGTGGACCTGAGCGTGGTGCCTGCTGCCGAGGGAGCACTGGGGGAGGCGTGGGCAGGAGCCACTGCGGCGACCGTGGGTCAGTGGGTGGGCGGCCTGCTCCGAGATCCCTTCCCCCTCCCCCCGTGTCTGTGATTTGGAAGAAGTCACTTTCTCTTTGTGAGTTCAGTTTTCTCATCTTAAAAATGGGGGTTTGGTTAGATCCAGGCATCCCACGAACCCATGATCGCTGTCCGGCCTTGTCTGCGGCCCCCGCGACCTCACACACGCAGCCCGGATGCCTTCCACGTGGCAGTCCTGTCTTGCTGCCAGGTGTGACCAGCCTCGGCCCCAAGTCTGGTGACGTCCAGGCCTTCATCCAGGGTCCCAGGCTGGCTTGGCTTTCAGGCACCCCGCGAGGGCACCTTGCTGTGTCGGTGGGCCCGTGGGCAGTAGCCCATGGAGGGAGGCGTGGGTCCAGATGACCACAGTCCCCCCGATGGCTCTCAAGGGGCTGACTTGTGGTGTCCACCTGGCCCTCCAGTCATCAGGCAGCCTGGGCGGCTCAGTGGCACCTGCAGCCGTGGAGGTGGGACCGGGCATCCCCGTGGGCTCCACCTTGCCCTCCCTGGGGGCAGCGCTGTGGTCTCTAAGCAATGCAGCCCTGGGCCTCCCGGGGTTGGCGGTTGGACCCCCAGGGAGCAGCGCGGGGTGGTGCGGGCTGCAGGTCCCTCCCCACGGGCCCCCTCGCTGGTGCCTGGCGTGGGACCAGGTGAGCAGACGGTGGTTCTCGGCAGGGGGATCCGGGCGGTGGGCGGGGTGGGGGGGCGGCCAGCTTTCCTTCTGGAGCGTTGAGCGTGTCTCCCAGCCTGCTCCCCCTCTGACACTCTGCACACGGGGGGCACTGAGGATCGCCAGCGCCTCTTGGTCACTGTCTGTGTCGAAGCGTCTGTGGGTGTGGCCTGCGTCCTGTCACGCTGCTTCGAGCCGGCTCTGCCTGCAAGGGTAGTGGGTGAGACAGACAGCAAGCTACAGAGCAGTAGAACAACCCTACGGTCGGGGCTGTGGCCTGGCACCGTGGCCAGAGGAGGGCTCTCCGTGGGTCTGGGGGCTCCCCGGATGGCGGGTGGGCGGGGACCCTGCAAGATCTGGCTGTGAAAGCCGGGGTTGTGGTTGTGCAGGGGTGGGGAGGAAGGGCAGGGGAGGGGGAGCAGGGGGAGCCCTGGGGTTGGTGCAGGGCAGAGAGGAGGGAGGACTCGGGTGAAGGAAGCACCCCAGGCCAGGTCCCTAGGGCTGTCGGCACGGCGTGGTCTGGATGGGACTGAGGCAGGGGGCTCGGGATGGAGGTCCCCGTGATGGCGTGTCACCCTCCTTGTCTGTCCCCAGCTGGAGCAAGAGGCCCCTGAGGGCAGGTGGCTCTGGGCGATGCTGATTTTGCTGTGTGCCCTTCATGGTGCAGGTCAGGTCCGCTGAACCAAGGCCCAGAGATGAACTGGTTCGATCCTCACTCTGGCCGCTGAGGGCTGGGCAGCGCCCATGTTACGGATGAGAAACGGGCCCCACCTGGGAGGGACCTGCTTTCCATCTTTGGGGTCCCCTTCAGCTTGCGGGGAGCAGGGCCTGCTCTAGGGCACCCCAGTCTAGAAGATACTGTTCTGCGTCTGCTGCCAGGGGCTCAGCCCTAGTCTCGGGAATTCACAGCCTCTGCGGCCCCAGGCGGGCGGGCGGGAGCTGCAGGGGTCACATCCTGCTTGGGAGCCCGTCCGGGGCAGAAGCCGCTCTGTAGGCCCCGGAGTCCCGGCCGCTGGAGCCCAGCCCGGAGCTGTATCCGGGCGCTCCCTCCTGACAGGACTCCGGCGGCGTCCTGCTGTCCATGTGCCCCTCCTCCTGGGCCCAGGGGCTTTGTCCGAGGGGCAGGGCCGCGGGGCTGGGGCGTTCCCTGGCACCCCCACTTCCTCTGCCGCCCGAAGAGCAGGATTTGGGCCATGCGAGGACAGACGGCTCCCTCCAGGCTGCTGCTGGCGGGGTGGGCGGGGGAGGTGGCCCGGGAAGAGCCTGGCGCCAGCCTCGGGGGCACAAGGCGGGAGGAGGCTGGCAGGCCTGGCTGAGGAAGCCGCGCGGCAGGAGGCCTCCTTGGGAGCCGACCTTGTTCCTGTGGCTCCCGGCCCCCAGCGCTGGGGCGGTCCAGGGCCTTTCCAGGGCACTGCAGCCCCGCAGCGTCCGCCCCGCCCTCTGGCCGGGCCCTCCTGCTGCTTCTGCCCAGCTGGGCCACCAATGGCCGCCACGGCCTTTGTCCAGCTGCCCCCTTGCTCCTCATGTGACTCTGCCTGCCCTTGCCCGGTCCTTGCCCGCGGGGGAGCCGGGCCGGGAACTGGCTGCGGGGGGTGAGCGGGAGCAGTGTGGAGGGAGCTGTTGGCACAGCCCGGGCACGGGGCACCTGGGGAGCCTGGGGCGAGCCCGTGGCCCCTCGCTGTCTGCCCGTGACGGGCTCCCTGGGGGCTTAGGGCACAGAGTGGCCGGCTGAGCCGGGCGCAGGGCGGCAGGCAGAGGACAGGCACTGGCATTTCGTCTTTCTGGTCCCCAGGCTGGGGCGCCTCTCCGTGGCTCCGGCCGTGGGGTTGCCTCCACCTCCTGGACCGCTGAGCGCACAGTGTGGACACATGCTCCGGGCCCAGCAAAACGAGATCGAAAGTCCGACGGGGTGGCGGCTGGGGGTCTTTTCTCCTTCCTGCCTCTGTAGACCGGCTGTTCATTGCCCTTCCTGTGCCCGGACGCGCTGAGGGCCGCCACCTCGGCTCCTCTGCCTCTTTCTGCTGCCCTCCTTATGCTGGGCACATGGAGACCTCTGGGGCTGGGGGAATCCCTAGTGCTTCCCGCCCGGCCTCCATCACCCCTTCCCGTCGGCCCTGGTTACTGCGGTGGGCGTGCTGCCCCCGTGCCTCCCCCTCCAAACCCAGGTGGCCAGCTCCTTCCTGCTTCTGCTTGGACTGGCTTGAGCTGCTTCCGCTGGCAGCTGCCAGACCCGCCCAGTCCGGGGTCCTCGCCATGCCCCGCCCCCCCGGTCCCCGTGCCCTCCCGTTGGAGCCCCCGTCACGGGACACTCTGGCTGATTCCCAACCGACATTTGGGTCCCTGAGGCTGGGAGCGGGCCACTTTGTTCACAGTGGACACAGGTGTATCTGCAGAGTTGTGCCCGGCCTCTCAGGTGCCCGCCGGGGCTCCTTGTGGCCTCTCCAGGACAACACGTCCACAGGGCCGCCCTCCAGACATCTGAGTGGAGCGCTGGGTCCCCGCCTGGGCCGTCTGCTCAGCACACTGCTGCAGTCCACCACTGTTTCCAGACCCCTTTCTGGATATGGTCTCCTTGGAATCTTACAAATGAAGCTTTACTGTCTCAGGATGATACATGTCTAAAGTTTGGAGGAAAATGAGTCCTATGTGGTCGTTTGAGATAAAGCAGTCGTCCCTTTCTCCTCTCCCCAGAGTCAGCTGCTTGTGACCCTCCAGATCTTTGGATAGCAGATCTCTTCCCTCGGTAACGTGCCCTGTCACTGCTGCTGCGGACGTGCAACAGTTGGGTGTGATTTATCAGTTTGCAGGGTGAGGAGTAATGTGTGCTTTCATGTGTGTTCTTGCACACACATGCTTGAACACGGACATGCATACACATGTGCATGCTGGAGCACACAGGAACATGCACACACATGTGTGCAAGCACATACCCAGGTGCACCCATGTGCATGCTTGAGCACACATGGACACACACATAAGTGTGCAAACACAGGTACGCCCATGTGCACGCTGGAGCATACACAGACATGCACGCATATGTGTGCAGACACACCCAGGCGCACCCATGTGCATGCTTGAGCACACACGTGCATGCTTGAGCACACAGGGACATGCATACGTGTGTGTGCAGGCACATACCCACGTGCACCCATGTGCACACTGGAGCACACACAGACTTGCACACATACGTGTGCAAACACACCCAGGTGCACCCATGTGCACGCTGGAGCACACACGGAGATGCACACACATACGTGTGCAAGCACACACAGGTGCACCCATGTGCATGCTGGAGCACACACAATGGTTGAGCCTACATGTACTCACATGCTGGAGTGCACGCACGTGCACATGCACACTGGAGCACGTGCACAAAGGTCCACCATCCCTCCCTCTCCCGGGGCCGGTCCTCATGGTGAACCAGGATGGTCCCCCTTTCCCACTCACTGTGTGTCCCTGGAGCCTGGTCCTGTCCAGATGTCGCAGTCTTCCCTCTCTCCCCGAGGAAGTCTCTTTGGCACCTTCTCCCACCCTGCCGGCCGGTCCCTCTCCCAGCCCCGGCACAGTGTCTGCCCCGGCCCCCCCCCGCCCCCCCCAGGAACCTTCACCCTGCTTCTGCTGCAGGCGGCCGCACCTGTTTTCCCGCATTATTTGTGCTGGGTGGAGCACGGTCTCGCGCCCTC
>JAQQSY010008230.1:0-10005 GCA_028646535.1 Procyon lotor | reverse complement strand
ATGTGTCCACTGATAGATGAGTGGATACAGAAGATGTGATATATACTATTTAGCCCAAGAAACAATGAAATCTTGTCATTCGTAATGACATGGATGGAGTTTGAGAGTATCATGCTAAGTGAAATAAGTCAGTCAGACATAGACAAATACCATATGATTTCACTCATACGTGGAATTTAAGAAACAAAACTAATGAGCAAAGGGGAAAAAAAGAGACTGAGAGAGACAAACCAAGAAACCAGACTTAACTATAGAGAACAAACTGTTGGTTACCAGAGGGGAGGCGAGTGGGTATGGATGAAACAGGTGATGGGTATTAAAGGGTACACTGACTATGATGAGCACTGAGTAATGTATAGAACTGTTGAATCACTATATTAGCCTGTAATATAACTGTAATAACACTTGAAACTAATATAACACTGTCTGTTAACTATACTGGCATTAAAATTAAAAACAATAAAAAATAAAAATATCTTGGGGGAATAATTGACTTTGATGTCTCATGATGTGTGATTACTCCTTTTATGGGTAACCCAAGCATAATTATTAAAAACAAGTATATTGGATAAATGTGTAAATAAAATTTTTAAAAATTTTAGGTGAACTCGTAGGGGCCCCTCTATGGTTCACATCTTATGCCATGTGACTCTTGATCTTGGGGTTGTAAGTCCAAGCCCCATGTTAGTTGTAGAGCATAGTTAAGAAAAATAAATTATTAGGTAAACTTTTAAATGGTTTCCAAAATCTCTCTGCTAAACTGAAACCTTAGAGTTTTGCTGAGATAGATTAGGTAATGATTTAAGTTAAATTCATTAAATAACATAAAATAATGAAACATTAATTACTAAAATTAGGTTTCTCTAATTTTGTTTTTTTTATTAAACATAAATATAGGTTTGTTGGTAAATTTTTTTGAAGTCCTTTACTGAAAGGTGTATTATAGAAAAAACACATTTGTAGAAATTATAAAATGTATTTCTAAATTTGTCAATATAAAGAATGCTGGTGTAACACAAAGTTAACTCATGCTTATTATTTCGTTTTCACTAGAAATTAAAGTTCCTAAGGGCTAAGAACTCTAATTAATGTATGTGGTTAGGGCTAGTAAAAATAAAAAAGGAAATATCTCTGAATAAAAGAATAGTAAAAAAAAAAAATGTATGTAGATTGGTGATGCCCTTTTTTTTGAGGCAGAAGAAAGTTGTAAAAAGATTGTGAAAAAGGAATCTTTGGAAAGGAATTTTATGCATGGTCAGGACTGACTCACATTGGAATGAATTAATTTTATTTATTTATTTTTTAAAAGATTTTATTTATTGATTTGACATAGAGAGAGAGAGATCACAAGTAGGCAGAGAGGCAGGCAGAGAGGGGGGGAAGCAGGTCCCCCTGCTGAGCAGAGAGCCTGATGTGGGGCTTGATCCAAGGACCCCGAGATCATGACCGGAGCTGAAGGAAGAGGCTTAACCCACTGAGCCACCCAGGCGCCCTGAAATAAATAAATTTTAATACAAAAGTAAGCTGGTACAAAATTAGAATTTGGTTTCTTACCTGTCAAAAGGACAAAGTTTTCTTTGTTTTTCCTGGATTTGATCTACTTTTAGTAGTAGGTTGCGAAAGTTCCCTTACCATTTAAGTGATCTTCCTAGAAAACAAAGATCCTGTGTTTTATGTTCTATTTGTATAGGGATATAAGCATTCTAGAAATAATGTGAGATTCCTGGAAATTTGATACATCCTAGTACAATGTTATTACTTGTAATTACTCTCTTACCTTTCGAAATTGCTGTCATCAAAACTGAGGCTCACGCTAAAAGGACTGAAAGAATGTGACACATGTGAAACAAACTGAGGGTGGCTAGGGGGTAGAGGGTTAGGGAAAGTGTGGCTGGGTTATGGACATTGGGGAGGGTATGTGCTATGGTGAGTGCTGTGAAATGTGTAAGCCTGACGATTCACAGACATGTACCCTGGGGCAAATAATACATTATATGTTAATTAAAAAAAAAAAAAAAGAATGTGACGCATGTGGATAACGTCCATTCTGCTCTCTGCAAAAATGTCCCCTCATTGTGAGATTTCTGCCCTTCTGATTCCAGGGTAACATGGTAACCCTCTGCTTCTGAATCAGAAAAATGAGATACATAAACAAGGGCTGTAAGTTGAACAGTCAGGGCTTTGGGAAACCCAAGACAGCTGCTTGATGCTTCCTGGCTTACTGGTAAAGCCCTCCTCTGCCTTTTTTTGTTGTTTTCTCATTCTTTCACCCATCAAATTGCATTTAAGATGATTTGAACTATGACTAGAGAGTGGAGGGAAGACTTTTATAAAACTGTGGGGAGAGTCTGCCAGCAATGTCTGACTTCTCAGACTCATTATCTTGGAAAAATTATTTTTGCCCTCAGAGGACTCACATCACCTCCTTTGAGAGACATTTGGACACCGACAGCTGGTCTTTATTCAGCTGTCTCCTAGCCTGAGTTATCAATATGCTCTTCTTACTGTATGTGTATTTTCCAGTTAGGATGAAGCTTAGCCCTGCAGCAAAGCTCATGCCCTCACAGTGGTAAAGGAACTGTCAATGATTTCTTTCATTTTCCCTTCCTCTCTTCTTTTAAAAACATTTCCTTTCCTACAGCTCAATGGAGCTCCATTCTATTTGCTAAGTAAGATGATGTGTAACTCGTGAGTCATTTAATAAAGCTAAACATTCTTTAAAACTTATTTATTTGAATTTTGTCATTAAGAGATAATACACGTATTGTCTCCCCACAGAAAGGTAGTTGGGCATGAGATGGGGAGTAGGGGGTGTCTGATTAGGAAGCTCTTGGGGAGAGAGACTGTGGACTCTGAGCAACAAACTGAGGGTTTTGGAGGGTAGGGTGGGGGGTTGGGTGAGCCTGGTGGTGGGTATTGAGGAGGGCACATATTGCATGAAGCACTGGGTGCGGTGCATGGACAATGAATGTTGGAACACTGAAAAAATAAAATTAAACTAAAAAAAAAAAAAAAAAGAAGCTCTTGGGGAAAAGCTTCATTCACTGACACCCCAGACATTCACGTGTTCCTTCTGCAGGTTCACAGGCATAAAGTTAGTCCTCCAACCTCCCTCTGAAAATGGTCCAAGTAGTTAAATGCTCTAACTGGTTTACAGCCATCCACCAGACATCCTGCCCCTCAGCCTTCCACATCCACAGCACCCAAAATCAAGTATGCAGACTCTCCCAACCTCAGACCTACAGATCTGTAATTCTATTTTTAGACCTGTAATCAATCCAAAGTGATTTCTTGCTTACCAGCTCCTGGAGGAAAAGAGACTTCTGGTGTCGGAGTTGAGCTCTGAATGTGTCCCCGGGCAGCTCAGGGAATGATGAGCCTGGATGAAGGGCTCCCTGCAGCCCCCAGCAGGAGCACTGCTCTGCACAGACTGGCCTTGCCCTGGAACAGGTCCTGTGTGCTGGTGTGGTCACTGCAGAGATTAAAGAGCTGACTGTCACCCCAAATGTCTACACTGCCTGTGAGGAGCAGGCAGCCCTTAAATAATCTCTGGCCTCTGCTCCACCCTCACAGGAATCTGACCAATAGTAAAAAAGCAGCCATCACAATGCAGAGCTCTGCGTTTCCTGGAACAGAAAGTGAAATCAAAGTTCTGAGGGCTCCTTTTCCGAGAAACACAGCCATTGTGGGGAAGTGAAACTGAAAGGCATCATGACCGTTGATATGTAAGTGAGAGGAGGATACAGGATCCCAGGCAGGAGGACCTCAGTGACCCTCAAAGGACACCGTAACTAGGCCCCAGGCCAGTCAGAATCTGAATCCACATTCCGAGAACACAGGCATGAGTCCTGGGAAAATGACCGTGATGCTCATCTGTTAACCTTGGACAGCCCACACTCTGTGGGGAGGGAAGTCCAGTAAAGAAGGTATCTAGTCCTTGTCCCTGGTTCTTGGCACAGAGCTTCGGAGTCCACAGGGATTTCCTGACTGATGGGAGCTGACTTCCCTTTGCTAATGAAGTGATCCTGCAGGCAGGTTCCTAGATTGCTTCAGGTCAGTGGCTGGTCACCAGGAAATCAACCATGTGAATAGAGGGTGGAGACTCTGGGCGAGCTGGACCTCTGAGGAGGAGAAGTGGGCAGACACTGAGTTCAATTAAGTAACTTGTGATTTGAGCGATCGTGTCTTTGTAATGAAACATCAGTCAAAAGCCTAGACACCAAGGCTCAGCGGGCTTCTTGGTTGGTGTTTGCATTGATGTTCTGGGAGGCTGCATACTCTGACTCCGTGGACAGAGGCATGGAAGCTGTGTACTCCCTCCCAGACCTCACCCTATGTGTATCCTTTTAAATAAAACTGGACTTGTAAGTATGACACTTTCCTGACTCATGTGAATCATTCTAATCAATTAGCAAGCCTGCGGGGGGATGGTTACAGGACCCCTCTAATTTGTAGACAGTTGGAGATCCAGGTGACCTAGGGAATCCCCCCAAGTTCAGCTGGTGTCTGAAGTGAGAGTAGTCTTCTCAAGGACTGAGCCCTGAAATCTGGGGAGTTTTGCTAATTCTGGGTGGGTAGTACAGGAAGGAAAAGGCAATATACCCAGTTGGGTTGGAAACTGATTAGGGAGTAACCCTATGTCCTGGAGAGCCATATTCTGGCTTTAATGCTTTTCCATATTTTAAAAATATAAATCCTCTATGTAGTTTACAATTCAAGAGGTATAAAATGTATACAATAACATGTCCCTCCACACACAATGGGCCTTCATCAAGTATCTGTGCTAGAAAGACCATGTCATCCTTACAGGTCCTTTTTATGAATGTATGAGCAAATATGCACAATCCATTTTCTCCTGTGAAAATAGTGTACACCTGAAATTAATGTAACTGTGTACATTAACTAACCAGAATTAAAATAAAAACCAAAAGTAAAAAAAATAAGTAAGTAAAATAAAATAACAAAACAATAAAAGTATTTTTATTAATGTGTTTTCAAATAAACATCTGTCTTACTGACAAGTAGGTCAAGAAATAAGACCTAGGTGAACTATGGCTCAATAAAACTGTCATTTTAAAAAAGAAGAAAAAGAAATGGGACCTGCCATCAACCCAGTAAAGTCCGGTGATGCCCTGCAAATAGCAACTCCCTCCTCCAATGTGGAGATTCTTCTTCTTCTTCTTCTTCTTTTTTTTTTTTTTTTTTTTTTGTTGTTGTTGAAGCACAATTAGCATCAAATGTTCTGTTAGCTTTAAGTGCACACAATATTAGTACAATAGTTCTAGACATTATTCAAAGCTCTCCATGGTAAGTGTGTCACCATCTGTTCCATACAACACTTTTACAGTATTATTTATATTCTCTATGTTGTACCATTAATCTCTGTGATTTATTTTCTTTGTAACTGGAAGTTTGTACCTCTTAAGCTCCTTTATTTATTTTACCTTTCTCCCCTCCCCTTACCTTGCCTCCCCTGTGGCAACTACTAGTTTGTTCTCTGTATTTCATAGTGTTTTGTTGTTGTTTGTTTAGACTCTAGACATAAGTAAAATTATATGGTATTTGTCTTTATTTTTCTTACTTATTTCACTTAGTATAATACCTTCTAAGCTCATCTATGTCCTTGCAAATGGCAAGCTCTCATTCTTCATGGCTGAGTAGTATTCCATTGTTCACATTCTTTATGGCTGAGTAGTATTCCATTGTTCACATACAGTGCATCATCTATTTCTATTCATTTATTACTGCACACTTATTACTGCATACTTCCATACCTTGACTTTTGTAACTAACGCTGCAATAAACACAGAGGTGCAGATATCTTTTTGAATTAGTGTTTTTGTTTTCATTAGGTAAATTCCAGGAATGAAATTACTGGCTTAGGTGATACTTTTATTTTTAATTTTTTGAGGAAATTGCATTCAGCTTTCCACAGTGGTTACATTAATTTATATTCCTGCAGCAATACATGGTAGCTCCTTTTTTCCCACATCTTCACCAACACTTGTTACTTTTTATCTTTTTAATACTAGCCATTCTGACTGGTTGAGATGATGTCTCGTTGTTTCGATTTGCATTTCCTTGATGATT
Organism: Procyon lotor; assembly: GCA_028646535.1. NCBI lineage: Eukaryota > Metazoa > Chordata > Mammalia > Carnivora > Procyonidae > Procyon > Procyon lotor. The sequence goes on along the minus strand of JAQQSY010008230.1, from coordinate 3,915 downwards.
ATTGATGTTGAACATCTTTTCAAATCTATTGGTTATCTGTATTTTTTTGTTTTTGTTTTTCTTATATCTATCCAAGTCCTCTTCCAATTTTTAAATTGGATATTTTTTTCTGTGTCAAGTTGTAGAAGTGTCTTTATACATTATCTATATTAACACCTTATCAGATATATCACTTGCAAATATCATTTACTAGGCTGCCTCTTTTTGTTGTTGTTTATTGTTCCCTTCACTTTACAAAAGCTTTTTATTTTGTCATGTCATAATGGCTTATTATTGCTTTTATTTGTCCTGCCTGGAGAGACATTTTCATAAATATGTTCTTGAGAGAGATGGCCAAGAAATTACTGCATATATTTTTTAGGAGTTTTATGGTTTCAGGTCTCACATTTAGGTATTTAATCCATTTTAAGTTTATTTTGCAGTATGGTATAAAAAGTGGTCCAGTTTCATTCTTTTACATGTAGCTATCCAGTTTTCCCAAATCCATTTGTTGAAAAAACTGTCTCTTCCTTCTGTGTATTCTTACCTCTTTTGTTGTACATTAATTGACCATATATGTATGGTTTTATTTCTAGATGAAAATTCTGTTCCACTGATCTTCTGTCTGTGTACCAGCACCATACTGTTTTGATCATTACAGCTTTGTAATATAAGTTGAAGTCTGAAACTGGGATGTTCCAGCTTTGTTTTTCTTTTTCAAGATTACTTTGGTTATTCAGGGTCTTGTGTGGTTCCACACAAATTTTAGGATTGCTTGCTTGCTCAGTTCGGTGAGAAATGCTGTTGGTATTTGGATGAATTGCATTAAATCTCCACATTGTTATACATTATATGGACATTTTAACAGTATTTGTTCTTCAAATCCATCAGCATGGGATATCTTTCCATTTGTTTATGTCATCTTCAGTTTCCTTCATCAGTGTTTTATAGTTTTCAGGGTGTAGGTCTTTCACCTCTTTGGTTATTTATCCTCAGGTATTTCATTACTTTTGGTGCAATTACAAATGGGATTGTTTCACAGTCCTTTATAAAACTAGACTTCCCAGTGCCAGATTTCCCAGTCACAGCCACAACCTGGGGAGTGTCCGCTGCTTCTACAAGCGATTCCTGAATTTTGTTAGCCACCTCTTCTTGGACTATTGAAGTAATGCTTGAATTCTAGCAAGAGTTTCTGGAGAGGTGATCCCCCATCCTACTAATTAATGTGGTGATATAGTCACAGGGGATCTTATAGAAAGAAGGTAAGGCTAAATATAGAAAAAGAGAGATGAGAATGGAATCAGAGGTTGAAGATCCAGAAACATCAGGCACTTGCTGTAAGCTGGAAAAGACGGAGAAATGGATTATCTCTTGGAGCCGCCAGAAGTAACTAGTCTTGCTCACACCTTGATTATAGCTCTGTTAGGATTCATTTTGGACAACTACCCTCTGGATCTATAAGCCAATAAATCTGGGTTGATGACTTAAGCCACTGGTTGTGTTAATTTATTACAAAGGTATGAGAAACTGATGCAGACAGTCTGCATTTTCCTGAAATCTCAATACAGAGTCCATCACATTTCTGGTTTGCAGGAAAAGCAGTCAGGCCAGCACATTAGAGAGCACAGAAGAACTGCAGACAGACGTCCATCCCATCCCCTGCAGCAAATAGGGGTGGGACTTGTCTTGTGGCGGAGGCTGGAGGCAGAGAAAGGCCCCCCGAGATGTATATTCTATAAGATGGACAGCCAAGCACATAATCCTTGGAAAAATTTCCCCATGGCAGCTTAATGTCCATTTACCTTACCTAATGGGAGAATCTGGGTGGGATTTAGAGCATATGACAGGAAGTAGCAGAGGAAGTAGCTAAGAGCTCTAATTTTCCCTATTCAGTTCTGCATATTTCTGAAACATAGGCACCTGATTATATCATGATAATTCAAGGTAATCATTAGTATGCTATTGATGGGGCTGCTTCTTACTCACTATAAGAAAGGAAATTATGATTTTAAAAATATTTATACACATAAGATCGTCTCAGGGACCACCAGTGGGCTTTTACCAGTAGGAGAATGATGGATATTCATCACATCCTACATGCCCTGCAGAGTCAATTTTCAAAAAAGAGGAAAATCATAACTCTAAAACAAGTATAAAATGATTCTATGTTTAGGATTTTATTTAACTGATTACTAATGAATTACCCAGAAGGATGACATTTTAGTTAAATAGAGAATCCCAAAGAAGAGACAATTATTAGTTTAAGAATATTGAGATGCATATTAAAACGAAACAATACTTGTATTCCTTTTCTTAAAAATTAAATTCAATTTAGTTAACATATACTGTATTACTAGGTTCAAGGATAGAACTTAGCGATTCAACAGTTGCATATAACACCCAGTGCTCATTCTATCAAGTGCCCTCCTTAATGCCCATCATCCAATTATCCCTCCCCACAGTCAACAGTCAACAGTTTTGTTGACTGTTTCCTTTACTCTCCAGCAACCCTCGGTTTGTTTCCTATCATTAAGAGTCTCTTATGGTTTGCCTCCCTCTTTGTTTTCATCTAATTTGAATTTTCCTTCCTTTCCCTTATGTTCATCTGTTTTTTTTCTTAAATTCCACATATGAGTGAAATCATATGGTATTTGTCTTTCTCTGAATGACTTTTTTCACTTAGCATAATACTCTCTAGTTCCATCCATGTCATTGCAAATGGCAAGATTTTATTCTTTTTGATGGCTGAGTAATATTGCGTTGTATGTATGAGTATGTATATATACCAATTCTTGTTTATCTATTCACCTGTTGATGGACATCCAGGCTCTTGCCATATTTTGATTATTGTAGACATTTCTGCTATAAACATGGGAGTGCAAGTGCCCCTTTGAATTACTATGTTTATATCCTTTGGATAAATACCCAGTAGTGCAAATGCTGGGTTGTAGGACAGTTCTATTTTTAACATATTGCTTTCTAGAGAAGCTGAACCACAACAGTGTAAGAGAGTTCCCCTTTCTCCACATCCTTGCCAACATCTGTTTTTTCCTATCTTGTTAATTTTAGTCATTCTGACCACTGTGAGGTGGTATATCATTGCAGTTTTGATTTGTATTTCACTGATACTGAGTGATGTTGAGTATTTTTTCATGTGTCTGTTGACCAATTATATATCTTCTTTGGAGAAATGTCTGTATATGACTTACATCCATTTCTTGACTGAATTTTTTGGGTTTTCAGGTGTTGAATTTGATCAGTTCTTTACAGGTTTTAGATACAAGCCCTTTATCTGGTAAGTCATTTGCAAATATCTTCTCCCATTCCATAGGTTGTCTTTTAGTTTTGCTGACTGTTTCCTTTGCTGTGCAGAAGCTTTTTATCTTTGTGACGCCAATAGTTCATTTTTGCTTTTGTTCCCCTTGTATTTGGAGACATGTCTAGCTAGAAGTTGCTGCAACTGAGGTCAAAGACGTTGCTATCTGTGTTCTCCTCTAGGAGTCTGATGGATTCCTGTCTCTCACTTAGGTCGTTTATCCATTTTGAGTCTATTTTTGTGTATGACATATTAAAATGGTCCAGTTTCATTCTTCTGCATGTGGCTGTCCAATTTTCCCAACACCATTTGTTGAAGAGACTCTCTTATTTCCATTGGATATTGTTTCCTGCCTTTTTGAAGATGAGCTGACCATAGAATTGTGGGTCTATTTCTGGGCTCTCTGTTCTGTTCCATTGATCTATGTATCTGTTTTTGTACCAATACCATACTGTCTTCATGATTACAGCTTTGTAATACAGCTTGAAGTCCAGAATTGCGATGCCACCAGCTTTGCTTTTCTTTTTCAACATTCCTCTGGCTATTTGGGGTCTTCTCTGGTTCCATACAAATTTTAAGATTCCTTTTTCCAGCTCTATGAAAAATGCTCATGGTATTTC
>JAQQSY010008229.1:0-10006 GCA_028646535.1 Procyon lotor | reverse complement strand
GCTTTTTTTTTTTAAGATTTTATTTATTTGAGAGAGTGAGAGAGAGGGGATAGGAGAGAAGCTCCCCGATGTGGGGCTCGATCCCAGGACTCTGGGATCACGACCTGAGCCCAAGGCAGACACTTGACCCACTGCGCCAGCCGTGTGTGTGTGTGTGTGTGTGTGTGTGTGTGTGTGTGTGTGTGTGTGTGTGTTTAAAGATTTTATTCATTTATTTTGACAGAGAGCTCACAAGTAGGCAGAGAGGCAGGCAGAGAGGGAAGGGGGGGAAGCAGGCTCCCCGCTGAGCAGAGAGCCCGATGTGGCAGGTTCCCAGGGTGTGCTCAGTGCCACTGGGAGAGGGACACGTGCTGGGGCTGTGGCCTTGGGCTCAGAGCCTCACTCCTGACTCTTCCCTGTGAGGAGACAGAGGTCAGGTTGCTCACCCCAGGTCGCTCAGCGAGGAATGTGGTGGGGTGGGGGGGGCCGCATTGGATGTGGCCTTTGGGCTGTAGGGCCCGTGTGGTGAGCAGCCCCTGCGGGGCGGGAGGAGGGCAGGGGCAGGGGCCCACGGGAGGGCTGACTCCTGGCTATAGGAGAACAAGGCAGTCCCGAGGCCGGCACTGACCTCGTCCCGGCCGCCTCATGCCTCCAGGCAGAGGAGTGACTCCCCCATTTTGCTGCTCTGCAGATGGAGGCCGGGACCCCGGGCCCAGACAACAGCCTCCCACGGGCTCATGGGCGGCCCCGGGGCGGGTCGTGCAGACAGACAGCTGCTTGGGCCTCTGGTTTCCAGTGGAGCCAGTGCCCGGCCGGGCCACTTCCCCTGTGGTCACTCGGCACGGCCTCCTGGGCCAGGGCGCCGGGCTGTGGTCTCAGCGCCTGTCCAACAGCCGACCCCAGGGGGCCGTGGGGAAACTTAATCAATTGCTGAAAAACAAAAATAAGTTGGCTGCCTACCAGCTGTGAAGCCGTTTAGGGCCTTAGAGACGGTCTTGCGGAGGGCGGCCTGCGCTGGGACCTGGCTCTGCCCGAGCGAAATCTGGGGTGGGGTGTGGGGAGGGGGGGGTTGGGGCCGAAGGGAGGCAGGAGGCTCGGCGTCCCGTGTCCAGCATGAGGAAAAGAAGCCGGTAGCAGGAGCCGCCCGGGGGTGTGAGGCTCTGGGTGGGGTCCCGTCCTTTCTTGGAGATGCAGTTGGTTCAGTGGGGACGGTTGTGATGTCCACTCTGCCTGCTGGAAAGGCCAGGCCCTGAGGCTGGGTGACGTGGTGTGGGGGGCACAGGGCTTGGGACCGCCGCCTCTCTCCTCTGTGCTGATTTGATCAGTCCACATCCTGGGACGTGTGGTTTTGCTCGTTGTGAAAAATCCTTTCCCATGTTGGGGAGCAGAGGGAATGAACCGTAAGGATCTTCTAGGTTTCTACGCTGGACCGCCTGGCAGGGGGCTCTCCTCCTCCTGGGCTGGGGGGGAGGGGGCTGCTCAGAGCCTGGAGGCCAAGTAGATCAGCCCCGCGTGGCCACTCCATTCCCCTGGTCTTCCTGTCAGACGGCCTCGTTGTCCCCAGAGCCCAGCCCTACTCCCCCCACCAGAACCATGAGGTCTTTCCGCATCACCCTGGGCACCGCGTTTTAAAGTCTTCGTGTTTTCTGGTTGAAAAGTAACATTTGCGATCACCCTCGAAAGGACAACATCACACAACATAACAGAAAATAAAAGCCACCGGCGACGTTGCCCCCCAGAGGTGACCGCTGCGAGCCTTTGGCCGTTTCTCGCTTCCCTGTTCCCTCTGCTTGTGCTCAGATCTGGGTTGGCACGAGTCCCATCGCATGGGGCCCGGTTGCGCCCGACCTCCTCCGCCGCTTGGCGGTCGTTTCCTCCCCCTGCTCCAGAGCCCGGGGCTTTCTTGGGCCCTGCACTTATTTGCTGTCCTTGTGTCGTGGGATATTGATGGTGCCCGCAGGCCCTTTTCTGCGGGTTTGGGTTTTGCTGTGACCATGAGACCTCGGTGACCCTCCGCGGCCAAGAATCCGCCTGCATGTCTAGTGGCTGCTTCGGGCTGGGCTCGCAGAGGGGAAATTGCCGGGTCACGGGGCCCCCGAGCCACACTGCCGTCCAGGAAGCGCGGGCCGGGCACCATCCTCTGGGCGGCCGGGGGGGTGGGGTGGGGGCTGCAGCCACGCTGAGCAGCCGGCCTCTCCCACCTCCAGTACCTTGTTCAGGTTACCCGCCTCTCCTGGTTGGTGCTGGGGTCTGGGTGGTTGTCCTCTTGACTTCAAGCCTCTCAGTGAACTTAAACAAGGCATAGGCTTTACTTCCTACGGCCATTTGAGGTTGACAGAGAATTGAGCGGGTTGGGGGGTCTCGAGAGTTCCTGTGAACCCACTCTCCCTCCCGACACTGCTTTGCTGTGATTAGGACGGGCCGTCGCATGTTATGAAAGGCACACATGAGGGCCGGGGGCCCACAAACCTCGCTCAGCCGTGGGCCGCGTGGCTCGCCGCCTGCGTTTGTGCGGCCTCAGAACTCAGTGGTTTGGCCGTTTTTGCAGAGTCGAAAAGGGTCTCGCAAGAAGAATGTTTTGTGACGGGGGAAAAGGATGGGAAATTTGAATTTCGGAGTCCCGAAAGCCTGGCCGGCAGAGGCTGGTCCTTTACAGAGCATGTGTGCGGACCCCGCTGGGGACCAGAAGACCGGGAGTGGGCCACAGATGGCCACTGGGGACGTTTGCGTGTGTTTCCTGCCGGGCTTTTGTTCCGGGAGGCTTTTGTTTCTCTTGTGGCTGAGCTCCTGCTGCACGGACAGCGCGCTGTGTGTGCGAGGCTGCCGACGGCGGTGGGTGCGGTGCTGCCCCAGCGTCCGGCGTGCACGGTGCACGTGGGCCACCCCATTCCCATCTGTCCCGGCTGCAGCGATGAACCAGGGTGCTCTGGAGCCCCCCGGCCCTTGGACCTGCCGGCCCTTCCACGGAACCTTTCCTCTCACCTCTACTCCCCACCACTTGTGGGTTGCATTGTGTCCCCCAAAAAGACATGTTGAGGCCTCGTACTCTGTGAGCGGGACCTAACTCAGTTTCTGCAGGTATAACCAAGTTAAGCTGAGGTCCTACTGGAGTCGGGTGGGCCCTGAATCCAATGACCAGTGACCTTCCTAAGAGGAAAATGGAGACCCAGAGACACAGGAGAGGAGGCTGTGTGGAGATAGGCAGGGGTTGGAGTGGTGAAGCCACAGGCTGAGGAACATCTAGGGCTCGCTGGTAACTGCCAGAAGTTGAAAGAGGCAAGGACGTCTCCTCCAGAGGCTTCAGAGGGAGCATGGGCCTGCCAGCACCTGGAGGTTTTACTTCTGGCCTCCAGAACCGTGGGGTCCGTTTCTGCTGTTACGAGCCACCCCCCGCCCCCCGTTTGTGCGGATGTGTTAACAGCAGCCTTTTCCTGCATCTCGCCTGGTCTGTGTGACCCCCAGGACGGTGCCCTGTGATGGAAGCCAGCTTGGTCCGGAGGGCTGTTGGCAGGGAGGGATGGTGTTGAACTTGACATGCCCGTGACATTAGGCCATCCCTCGGGTCTGCTTTTTTGTCCGGAGAACGCCCACTGCCAGGAAGGCTGTGCCCCGGCCTGGCCTGTGGTCCGTGCCCCGCGCTTGGCCCCAGGACAGGGGCGCTGCCCTTCTTTCCTGTGCTTGTGTGTGCAGGGGGGAAGGGGAGAGGCCAGGAGTCCACCCGAAGGAGGCTCCGGGGATGGCTGCCCAGCCGGCTAGAGGAAGGTTTCACTTTCCTTGGCAGCCCTGTGGGGCAGGCTGTTTGTTTAAACAACCCCAAAGAAACCCATTTGGCCCAACTGTTAGTTTCTAAACAATTTATTTCCCTGGTGTTTAAACAAACTCCTACTGTGTCTGGTCCCAGGGAAGGGGGTGGCCTCCCCTCCTCCTGGCCCGGCCCAGGGCCCTACACTCACCCAGGCGGCCCGAGGCCGGGGCTGCCGCTCAGACCTGGCCGCAGACAGCCCTGGAGGTCCCCTGTGAGCGGGAGCCTCGGCGAGTGGCCCGTGGAGCCCAGGCCAGGGCTTCTCTCCCTGCAGCTGCCCCCCCCCCCGCCGGCCTGGTCCTGGATAGAGTGCTCCACCCTCCGTGCTTCAGGCCTCGGGCTGGGCTGGGGTTCTCGCCCGCGGGTCTCCGTCTTCTAGGCTAAGTTCAAATAAAAACTTCAAAGGCTCTGCAGCCCAAGGGGTGTCAGACAACCCTCCCCTTGGAGTCAATTATCACCTACAGATTTATCCTGGCATTTAATTACTGCCTTAGCCACAGAGACTTAATTCTAAAGGATGCTGATAATGGGGTTCCCTGGCGGTGGGGTGTGCTGGAGGCTTTGTATCGACCTAGTTAATGGAGGGCTGGGGTCCCTGGTGGCTCTGTGCCCTTCGGGGACACTCCGCCGGAATCTAGTACATGGTCCAGCTGCATGAATCTGAGGTTCTTGGAGCCGGAGGCCAGATACCCCCGTCTCAGCTGGTCCCCTTAGCCGGGCTACCTGTAACCCCAGCTCTCCGTCCTAGAACCCGTCCACTGAGGGTCTTCCTCCCCAAAGGGCTCTGCCCTGTGTGTGTGTGTGTGTGTTTGTGTGTGTGTGTGTCTCCCCAGGAGCACCGGAGGGGCGGGGGGGATCTTGGGCCTGTTTTGTCCACCCCCACCCCCAGTTCCTGGTCCAGGGCCTGGTCTAAAGTAGCTGTCTGCAGAGATAACTGGTGGGGGACCAAGCCAGCCGGGCGGTGCACCAACGCCGGGCTCCTTGTGTGTGCCGTCTTCCGAGAGCCCAGTGTTTGTGGGGCCTTATTTTTCCACTTGCGCCTGTGTGCCCTTGAGTGGGGAGCTTAACCTCTCTGTGCATCGGGTTCCTCGTTAGTAAAATGGGATATAATCATACCTCTGGGGTTGGTGTGAGGCTCACGCTGTTTTAGGTGATGGTGTCTGGAGGATCGTGAACAGGGTTGGGGGAGACAGGCGCTATAGGAGTTTTGTGGGGCACCTGGGGGCTCATTCGGTTAGGCATCCGACTCTTGATTTTGGCTCAGGTGAGGATCTCAGGGTCGTGAAATGAGCCCCGCATCAGGCTCCGTGCCCAGGATGCAGTCTGCTTGGAATTCTCTCTCCCTCTCTCTCTCCCCTTCCCTCCTGCTCGTGGTCTCTCTTTCTCTTTCAAATAAAATAAATAAATAAATAAAAATATTTTAAAAACATGTGTTTGGGGACAGAGCATTGGTTCCCCTCGGGGACCAGTGTTTTCTCTGGGAGGAAGTACTGCTTGAGGTCCGGTTTGACACGCATCCTTCCTCCTTGCACAGTGAGCTGCCCCGGCCTCAGCTCAGGAGTCCGACAGCCTCTTCGGACGGGTCTGCAGACACCCTCTTGGAAGGGGGCTCTTCCCGGCCATGCCCTGGGGGGCGTCCCCAGTCCCCCCATCATGCAGATGAAGCCAGAGCCTTTCCTGGAGTTTGGTTTTATGGATCCCTTGAGGCCAGAGCCAGTGAGAAACCCAGACACCGGCAGGTCAGGCTGATTCTTCACTGTAAATCGGGAGCCCAGAGCCCAGAGAGGGTTAGGGACCTGTCCTGAGTCACACAGAGACTTCTGCTCTGCATTCTCCCTGCTTGTCTTAGGATGTCAGCACCTGCCCTGGGTGCGGCCCTGGGGTCTGCAGAGAGCCAAGCAGGCACATGCACGAATCCCAGCAAACCATTAAGTGTGGTGCCCATGCAGGGAGAGAGAGAGAGAGAGAGAGAGAGAGAGAGAGAGAGAGAGTGTGTGTGTGTGTGTGTGTGTGTGTGTGTGTGTGTGTGTGTAGCCAGCCCATCTGTTGGGGTAAGGGTGGCAGGAAAGCTTCCTGGAGGAGGAGGGGGAGGTGTGGCACCTGGGCCTTGAAGGACAGGTCAGATGTCAACAGAACATTTTGGGAATGGAGCCCCAAGGAAGACAATTGTTAAATTCAGAGTTCCCTCCTCCTCCTTCCAATGCACACTGTATCAGGGCCAAATCTGAATTTGCGTCTCAGAGTTTCCAAAGCAGTCGGGCACTTGGGGTGCCTTCTGAGCACTGCCTGCCTCAGTTTCCCAGCCCTGGGCTCAGAAAGCCATTGCTGTAGCATGTGCGCCCTCTAGTGGAGGAATTGGGTGATGCGCTCTGGGCCTTGGAGCAGGACAGTGAGGATCCGGGTCCCTCCCTTACTTGAAATGCCAGGCAGGGGACCCCAGGTGGACTCTGCAAGGCACTGGGCGCTGGAGAGAGTCTGCTGTCTGAGGGCTGTGGCCTGACCGGGCAGCTGGCCGCAGAGCTGGGCCTGGGGGCCTGAGGTTGGCGTGTGTGCCCGGCTGTCCCCGTCCTATGTTGCTCCATAACTTGAGGTGGGTCGTTCCCCATTCCGGGCCTTTCATCAGACCAGGCAAGTGGTCCTAAAGTTCCAGGAGGGGTCTCTGGGCCTGAACTTGGTTTTTCAGGTCCTTGAGACCAGAAGGGGCCAGAATGAACAAGGCGACACGGGCTCAGCTCTGGGGGAGGGGCCTCGGCCTCCCGGGGCGTCCCGACCAGGGCTGGGGAGCACCGTGAGGCTCCCTGTGCTATTTGTCCTGGAAGTTCCGACAAATCCCAGCAGGGAGGGTCCAGGACGGAGTCGAAATGTTAGCCTTGCTGCGGCGGCAGGGGAAGCCTGGGGCACCCGCTCCCCCGGCGCTCGCCCTCGTCAGCGAGTGAGCCACGTGGGAAGGAATCGGACCGTGCAGTGACGTGTGTGGTTCGGTGGCATGAAGCTGCCTTGGGTGAGCAGGGCGGGGGTGCTCGTGAAGAAGTGGCATCTGAGCTGAGCTGTGAAGCGTGAGCGTGTGGAAGTTGGGGCCCAGCGGGGCTTCGAGAAGTATGCCTGCCGTTGACAGCGTGGGGTGCAGTGCCTCTGGGGGACCTGCATTTGGAACTGGTCTGCGGCCGGGAGAGGGGCTTGCAGGGGTGAAGGGGGACTGAGTGGGAAGCAGCTCTTCCATAGTGGTGGCAGTCAGGCGGCTGTGTGGCTTTTGGCTGGTTCCTTGACCTCTCCGTGCCTACGTGGTCTCCTTGATAATATGCTGATACAGACAGTGCCGGCCTCCTCGAGCCCTCACGGGGATGAGCTAGTGACCGCGGAGGATGGTCTCGGTGAGTGTTACCTACGGTCACCGGTGGCTGCGAGGAGGCTCTGACCCTGGGGGCCGGCTGAGCCCCTCCCTGCCATGCCCAGTGCAGGCTTGGTCTGCTGTCCCGCTGCCGGCCTCTGACCCCACCGCGTGTGCTTCTGCAGGGGCCGAGGAGGTGCTGCTTCTGGCCCGGCGGACGGACCTGCGGAGGATCTCGCTGGACACGCCGGACTTCACCGACATCGTGCTGCAGATTGATGACATCCGGCATGCCATTGCCATCGACTATGACCCGCTGGAGGGCTATGTCTACTGGACGGACGACGAGGTGCGGGCCATCCGCAGGGCCTATCTGGATGGCTCAGGGGCGCAGACGCTGGTCAACACCGAGATCAACGACCCCGATGGCATCGCAGTCGACTGGGTGGCCCGCAACCTCTACTGGACAGACACGGGCACCGACCGCATCGAGGTCACCCGTCTCAACGGCACCTCCCGCAAGATCCTGGTGTCTGAGGACCTGGACGAGCCCCGGGCCATTGTGCTGCACCCCGTGATGGGGTAAGGTGGGGGGTGGGGGACCTCCCCCATGGCGGGAGGGGCTGGGACCCAGGCCACTGGGAAGTGAGAGAGACTAGCGGTTCTGGAATTTTCTCTGGCCTCAGAATTCCCCGGAGGAGGGCTTGCACAGATGTGGGGGGCTGGTCCCCCTTCGCAGAGTTCCCATTCAGGAGGTCTGGGACGGGGCCTGGGAACCGAATCTCTCACAAACTCCCTCAGTGATGCTGCTGCTGCTGGTCGAGGGCCCAGACTTTGAGATGCTCTGACAGAGGTTGTCCTATACATGTATAGAGGGTGTAGAGAGCTCGGGGGAGGCGTTTCTTTCACGGTCCTCACCATTCTCACCTGTAAAATGGGGGGGTTCACCAGAACCATCTGACCAGTGCACACGGTGCACCTTTACCTCTTCCTCTCTCCCGGTGAGGCGGGTACAGTTGTACAGTGGAGGGAGCTGAAGCCCAGAGAGGTTAAGGGACTCGCCTAAGGTCACGCAGCCGGGAGGTCGGGATTAGACTTGGCAGTGTGGCTGCAACTTTCCGTTTTAGGATTCTGTGAAAACAGCTTGTCAGTTGATATAGGAGCCTTTCTGTGAACCTCTGCAGCTCAGAGCGGGGGTAGCATCCCCCTTCCTGGGGGCTCATGACCAACAAGGGGAAACTGAGAGGAGGGAGGAGGAAGAGTTGGAGCTCCTGGCGGGCGGAGCGGGGGCCGCAGGGGGAGCCTCCGGGCCGGGTACGGGATGGTATCCTGGGGACAGCCTGGAGGAGGAGCTGGAAGGACAGGGAGACCCCAGAGCTGTGCCTCGTGGGGACTAGCGGAGCCGCAGAGGTTGTAGCCATGGTCACCGGCAGGGGCTGCCATCTGCGGCGCACCCATGGGCCCTGGTGCTGCTCAGAGGCTCGGAACCCGAGGCGACCCGCTGAGGCCCCTGCTAGCAGAGCTGGGCCTTGAGGCCGGTCTGTCTGTGGAGCCTGCGCTTTGCGCACGGGAGCCCTTCGGCTCTTTGAAAAAGGTTCCGCTCCACCTCGGCCCCCTGCCTGGTGCTCGGCCCCTCTGGCCCACGGGTCTCCCAGCACAGTGTCTGCCGGCCACCCACCTGCAGGACGGGAGAGGGGTCGCACTCACCTCCTTCAAGTCTCAGGACCCCGGGTCATGAAGCCCGCGCTGTGGGTATCCCCACTTCCCATGGAGGCCCCGGTCCTGCCTGCTGGGGGCTTGAGGCTCACCTGGGCAGCGAGCGGGACCGGGCGTGCGGCGGGGGCGGGACAGGTGGGCAGCGAGCAGGACAGGCTGCGTCACGGGCACGTGCTTCCTCTCCAGCCTCATGTACTGGACGGACTGGGGGGAGAACCCCAAAATCGAGCGCGCCCACCTGGACGGGCAGGAGCGGCAGGTCCTGGTGAACACGTCCCTCGGGTGGCCCAACGGCTTGGCGCTGGACCTGCAGGAGGGAAAGCTATACTGGGGAGACGCCAAGACGGACAAAATCGAGGTGAGTCCTCCCCGCCGGTGGGCGTTGGTTCCTGAAGCTGCTTAATGAAGGTTGTGCCGCCTGGCACAGCCCGGTGGCCCGGAGCCCCTGGAGCCCATGACGTGTCCCAGGAAGGCTGCGACAGATGCCCGTCCTCTGCTGGGGTTTTTTTTAAGATTTTATTTTTTGAGAGAGAGAGCACGTGGGTGCTCCTGTGTGTGTGTGTGTACGTGTGTGTGCACGTGTGTGCGTGTGAGCCCGGGGGAGGGGCAGGGGGAGAGAGAACCTCAAACAGACTCTCTGCTGAGCACAGAGCCCACGCGGGGCTCGATCTCATGACCCTGAGATCATGACCTGAGCCAAAATCAAGAGTGTCGGCCGCTGAACCGAGTGAGCCACCCAGGTGTCCCTCAAAATACAAAATCTTAATGAAAACTCACACACACGTGCCCACCGCCCAGCGTGAGACAGAAAATCTTACCGACGTGGGTGCAGCCAGAGGTGACCGGTATTCTGAATTTGGTGATGCATTCCCGGGGCGTTTTCTTTTACCACGTGGCCGTCCCGCTGAACAGTACGTAGTCTTGTTCCGCGTGATTCTGTGTGATTAATTTAAGCGACGTCCAAATGTGTTCTTTGGCAACTTGCTCTTTGCTCGTGGGTGTACTTTTTGGAGGTGCTCTCGATACGGTCCCCGTAGCAGGGAAGTCCCCAGCCTTAGTGCCTGTCCTCGGTGTGACGCCTCTCCTCAGTTCTGGTCACACGGACAGATGTGGACATCCCAACCTGGGGGTCACCTTCGCTCCTGTCCCGGCTTCGTGGGAGCCCCCCACCCGGCAGCTTG
>JAQQSY010008228.1:0-10006 GCA_028646535.1 Procyon lotor | reverse complement strand
AGTTCTTTGAGGTGTAAGGAGAGCTGGTGTATTCGAGATTTTTCAATTTTTTTGAGTGAGGCTTGAATAGCTATGTATTTCCCCCTTAGGACTGCCTTTTCCATGTCCCATAGGTTTTGCATCGATGTGTCTTCATTCTAATTGGTCTCCATGAATTGTTTAAGCTCATCTTTGATTTCCTGGTTGATCTCAGTATTCTTGAGCAGGTTGGTCTTTAGCCTCCAAGTGTTTGAATTCCTTCCAAACTTCTTCTTGTGGTTGAGTTCCAGTTTCAGAGCATTGTGGTCTGAGAAAATGCAGGGAATGATCTCAATTTTTTGGTATTGGTTGAGTCCTGATTTGTGGCCCATTATGTAGTCTATTCTGGAGAAAGTTCCATGTGTGCTTGAGAAAAATGGGTATTTTGGTTTTTTAGGGTGGAATGCTCTGTATATATATATATATATGATGTCCATCTGGTCCAATGTGTCATTCAAAGCTCTTGTTTCTTTATTGATTTTCTGTTTAGATGATCTGTCTGTTACTGAAAGTGGTGTGTTAAGATATCCTACTATGATTGTATTCCTATCAATGTGACTCTTTATTTTGGTTAACAGTTGTTTTATGTGGTTGGCTGCTCCTATATTGGGGGCATAAATGTTTTCGATTGTTAGATCTTCTTGGAGGATAGACCCTTTCAGAATGACGTAATGTCCTTCTGTATCTCTGACTACAGTCTTTAGCTGAAAATCTAATTTATCTGATAGGAGAATTGCTACCCCAGCTTTCTTTTAAGGCCCATTGGCATGAAAGATGGTTCTCCATCCTTTCACTTTCAGTCTGGATGTATCTTTAGGTTCCAAATGTGTCTCTTGTAGACAGTATATGGACAGGTCCTGCCGTTTTATCCATTCTGCAACCCTGTGCCATTTTATGGGAGCATTTAGGCCATTCACATTAAGAGTGATTATTGAAAGATAAGTGTTTATTGACATCATGTTGCCTGTGTAGTCCTTGTTTCTATTGATTGTAAATTTCTATTCTAAGTCACTCATGGGTTCTCTCTACTTTTATAGAACCCCCTTTAGTATTTCCTGGAGTGCCGGTTTCTTGGTCACTTACTCTTTTAATCCTTGCCGATCTTGGAAACTCTTTATCTCTCCATCCATTTTGAATGTCAGCCTTGCTGGATAAAGTATTCTTGGCTGCACGTTCTTCTCGTTTGGTGCACTGACTATGTCTTGCCAGCCCTTTCTGGCTTGCCAGGTTTCTGTGGACAAGTCTGACGTTATTCTAATGGGTCTTCCTCCATATGTAAGGGATCTTTTCCCCCTAGCTGCCTTCAGGATCTCTTGTCTAAAATTATAATTTAAAATTTTACTATGATGTGTCTCTCTGTATTTCTAGACTCACTGATCTTGGCAGGTGTCCTTTCTGCCTCTAGGACACGAACCCTTGTTCTATTCCCCAGATTGGGGAAATTTTCATTCAGAATTTGGTCAGCTATATCTTCTAGTCTTCTGTCTTTCTCTACCCCCTCTGGGATTCCAATAATTCTGATGTTGGAACGTTTCATGGTGTCATTTATTTCCCTAAGTCTCTTCTCATGATTCCTGAGCAGTTTGCTCCAGCTGTCCTCTTGCCCTTTCTTCTCTACCATTTTATCCTCTAGATCACTAATTCTATCCTCTGTTTCCATAACTCTAGCTGTTAAACTATTTAGATTGGTTTGGATCTCACTGATAGCACTTCTTACATTGGCTACACTGGTTCTCATTTCTGCCCTTAGAGATTCTATATTGTCGTTAATGTGTTTCTCCATCCTAGCCATTGCCTGGATAATTGTCAGCCTGAATTCCCTTTCTGACATACAGTTAATGTCCATGTCTAATAGTTCTGAGACAGAGGGTGCAGTCTCTCGGTTTTTCCTCTGTTGGGTGTTCCTCCTCCTAGTCATTTTGATGAGAAGTGGATGAGAGGATGTATAGTTGGATATTTCGCCCATGATCCAGTCAGGGTGCACTCTGGAAGGTTTAGGAGCAATTGGGATTCACCACCAAAAAGAAAGAATAAGAATAAAAAAGATAGAGAGAAACAGAAAAAGAGGAGATCCCAGGCAGAACGGGCCCCAACAATAAGATTTATGAAGTATGCAGACCAACATGAACAAACATATAGACCCACAAAAGTAGATGACAAGAAATAAAAGAACCTAGTCAGAATGAACCCCAGGAATGAGATTTTATATAATACCAGAACAAAAGCAAATAGGAAGAAACACTGACAGAAGGATAGGTTGGGAGGGTGGTTATAACTCCTCGTGTGCGAGGAAGGTTATTTCAGATCTTCCTGGGTTTATTGTTGTATTAAGCCTCTAGTTGTAATGTTAAGTAGTTTAAAAAAAATAAAAACAAAAAACAAAATCAAACCAAGAAATGTGAAAACAAGTGAATAATAAAAAAAAAAGAGAATAGAATAGAAAAAAAAAAAAACCTTGTATCTATGAAATATACAGGTTTGAGGGTATTATCAGGCACTTAATATATTGATTTCCCCTGATGTTGGGGATTTAAAGTCTTATGGTGATCCTGCGGTTATAGTCTTTTTGGTTTTTTTGACTTGTCTTCTTGGGGAGGGGCCTGGCCAGTTGTTTTCCAGTAAATCTTGCTTGGGTTGAGTCACCCTGCCCCCCAATCAAGGGGCAGAGCTCTGTGGAACCCAGTTTCTCAGTCTTTAGCTCTCTGAAGGCTTTTGGCCCTTTGTAGCTTTTTCTACTTTTCAGAGAGTCTAAGCGAGGAATCTGCCTGTCCATACCCAGACCTGCCCATCACAGAGAAGCCAGTCTGCTCCCCTCTGGGTTGTCCAGAAGGGACACTGTCTCCCAGTGCAGCCTGTCCCAGGTGTCATGCACTCAGCAGTTCTGCGACTCCTCACTCTCCCCTACTCTCGGGGCTCCAGGCTCTGGCGGGGTGTAGCCAGATTCTTGCCAAGATTAGTGCACTGGCCACGAAGTTCTTGCCTATGGTGGTGGACCATCTAGAGAGCTCTGTACACGGAGAACAGCTGTCGGCTTCAGGACCACAGCAGGCTCTCTAAGGTGCTTTCAGGAGCGTGCGCACCCTGCCCACAAAATGGTGCGGGGAGCGGAAAACTGGAGGTTCGGTACCCCCACCCTAGTCTCTCTTTGAGGCTAGTGGTATCCTTCCTGGGAGCATGGGCCCAGGCCTGTGCCCATGACCACCCCCTTCCACTAGCTGCTCCTCAGAACCTTATGCTCTTTTTAAGTGTTTTTAACTGGGCTCTAAGTTATTGCTACTCCACAACCACCCGGCGCTTTCCTTTGGGGTATTACTGTCCTTGCGCCACTTCTGGTGGCTCCCTCCCCCTTTTGTTTATCCTCCTATATCCTTTCGATATACCTATACCTATACCCGCTTTGCTTTACTTCTCTGCTGCTGTCTTCTGCTCCCGTAGAGATCCAGAAGTGAAAAATCTTTCTCTTCAGGCTGATTTCATGGGTGTTCTGTGTGGTCTGGCAGATATCCAGCTCACTTTTGGGGACAGGTTGCAACAGGATCTCCTACGTCTCCGCCATCTTACCTCTCCCCCAAAGTGTTCACTTTTTGAATGAGACATACATATACATGGATGTGAATGCATATTGTCATCGAATACACAAACATATCCAATGATTTTGTGTTCTTTGAACTCTGATTCCTGGGCTTAAAATGATCCTGTCCTGCACTATTTAGTCCATGCCCTCTCATTCTTTGGTGAATGGTTTTCCTATCAACTCTCACCTTTGTTGTAGGCTCCTCATCATAATAATGTTTCCATTTTCTGTTATCACCAGTTGTTATGGTTAAGAATTTCAAGACTTTTAGTTCATTTATTTTTATATATTTCTAATTTGATTTTTAATCAATGCACAATTCTTGTACTTTGATTCACAAGATGACTAAAGTATCTTGTATTCAAAGTGTTTTTGCTTTGTTTTTTAAAGATTTTATTCATTTATTTGACAGAGAGAGAGAGAGAGGTCACAAGTAGGCAGAGAGGTAGGCAGAGAGAGGGAAAAGCAGGCTACCTGCTGAGCTGAGAGCCTGATGTGGGGCTCGATCCCAAGACCCTAAGATCATGACCTGAGCTGAAGGTAGAGGCTTAACCCACTGAGCCACCTGTAGGTGCCCCTATTCAAAGTGTTTCACTTTGTGAGAGGTGGTAATGGTTATGTTTTGTGGAGTTTGGGATACACAGATGTATGCATTTGTCAAAAAGTAAATGTGCACTTAAGATTTGCATTTTATTATATCTAAGTTTTACATCTAAAAAAGAAAACTGTAAACAAATATGGACATGTTTATAATATGAATGCTGAAATATTCAGGGAGAAGAAGATGGATATGTAACTTATTCTGAAATGCATAAAAATATAAGATGCATTAACAGATGGATAGATAAATTATAAATATATGACAAAGTATAATATGTTAATTGTAGAATCTAAGTAGTAGTTTGTGAGTGCTTACTGTAAAATTCTTTCAACTTTTCTATATATATTTTTTTAATAATAGAATGTTGGAGAAAATAATACAATGTTCCATGTTTTGAAAAGATTGATACTTTGATCAGGACTGATATTTAAAGATATCACCAGCATAAATTTCAGATAGTGATATCCTGAAATGATTTAACTACTCAAATTCTCATCAAAATTCTTTTAGATAATATTGTTGAACAAGGAAAATCCACCTTTTCTTGCCTTTTTATATGTACCAGGTACTATTTGGGGCACTTTTAATGTATTATCTTCAGGGTGCCTGGGTGGCTTAGTCAGTTAAGGGTCAGGCCCTTGGTTTAGGCTCAGGTAATGATCTCAGGGTTCCCATGCTCAGTGGAGAGGCTGCTTGCAGATTCTCTCTTGCTCCCTCTCCATCTGCCTCTCTCATGTGTTCTCTCTCACATGTGTTCTCAAATAAATAAATCTTTAAGAAAAGTATTATCTTTTACATTTCCATAGCCCAGAAAGATAACCATTATTATTCTCCTTTCTTTTTTTTTGGGGGGGGGGTTCAGAGATGGTTTATACTGACCTTAGTATAACTAGTATAGTTGCTTGTTTCAGTATCCTAGCCTTTATTATTTTTTAAATTTAATTTTATTTTTTTCAGTGTTCCAGTAGAAGAAGCAGAATTCAACTCCACTTATTTGGTCCCCATATTATGTTCTACCGTTCTTTTTTTGCTGCCTCTCTAACTCTTCACATTTAAACTAATAGATACCTATTACTTATTAGTAAATAATAAATTAGTAAATTACTATTAGTAAATACTAAACTAATATAGAACATTTGGAAGATTGTTTTTAATGCTGTTTTTGATTTTTTTTTTTAAGATTTTATTTATTTGACAGAGAGAAACACAGCAAGAGAGGGAACACAAGCAGAGGGAATGGTAGCGGGAGAAGCAGGCTCCCTGCCACGCAGAGAGCCCGATGCGGGGCTCGATCCCAGGACCCTGGGATCATGACCTGAGCCAAAGGCAGAGGTGCCCAGGCGCCCCCTGTTTTTGATTTTTAATAACAATATCAACATAGAGTTAATATGAATATGTAATTTATTATAACCTTAAAAGTTTGTATTTGGTTCTAAGGTGTCTGCCATTCTTAACGTATAATTTGGAACAGTGAAATTGGAAAATTATTTAATCATTTTTCATCTTTCACTATATTTTCTGTCCAGTGATAAATTTGAAGGTAGAATTTGTGACAGAAATGTGGTGTCAGGGGCGCCTGGGTGGCTCAGTCCTTAAGCGTCTGCCTTTGGCTCAGGTCATGATCCCGGAGTCCTGGGATTGAGCCCCGCATGGGGCTCAGCGGGGAGCCCGCTTCTCCGGCTACCATTCCCTCTGCTTGTGTTCCCTCTCTCGCTGTGTTTCTCTCTGTCAAATAAATAAAATCTTTAAAAAATAAAAAATAAAGAAATGTGGTGTCAGACATTTAATTATATTTTCTCACGAACTTTTTTGGCAGAGAAATGGAGCATACCTTCTAAAGACTTCACATTACTAAGATGCTTATATGGCAAAGATAATATATTTTATATCAATCTTAAATATACTTTTTATTTATTTGTTTTCAAGTCTAGAAGTAGGTATCAATTAGCCAGAGACAACTTTTCACAAAACTGTCATTCTCTATGGTGTTCATACATTTTCTAAAGAGTAAAATATTTTTTAGAATTAAACTACAGAAAATGAAGCGAATTGTAGAAGAATATTTCCCAAATGAGTTATTACATTTTCTATGACTTAATTTGTTCTGACAATTTTTGTAACAACAGTTTTCCTTTGACAAGTACAATTAGGCTTGGTAGGAGCACTTATTTCACATTTCTGAGAAAGCTACTTGATTGGAGAAATATCTGTGATGGAAGGGACAGTGCAGAAGAAAGAATAAATTTAAGTAAATGTTCTACTATGGTTCATAAAACAAATCCATCCACCACTATTGTAAGTTAAAGCAAGAACCTCCTTAAAATAGAAGATATTGTGTAAATGGTATGTTGTCTTTTAGAGTCAGAGTGAGAAAGAAAGATAAATATGTAAGAGCAAAGAGAAAGAGATTCTTGTTAAACTGCTAGAGCTTTTAATGTTCTCAAATCATATCAAAAGAAATTGTGAGGCTCGGTCAGATCCCCCTCCTAGAAGCATTAATAGTATCAGAAATCTTCTCAATGCATTTATCATATTTGGATTTTCACATGTAGCTGCTGAACACTTGATCAATATCTGTCTATTTTATAAGATTGTATGCT
Organism: Procyon lotor; assembly: GCA_028646535.1. Classification (NCBI taxonomy): domain Eukaryota; kingdom Metazoa; phylum Chordata; class Mammalia; order Carnivora; family Procyonidae; genus Procyon; species Procyon lotor. Next base: position 3,213 of record JAQQSY010008228.1, on the reverse strand, counting down.
CCATAGTGGCCAAGATCATATCTGGTTTTGTTCAACATTTTCTTTAGTTCCTAGCACTGGGGCTAAACCAAAAAAGGCATCTAAAATATTGATAAAATCAATGAGCTAATGGTTCTACTTTCTGAAATTACCTCATAAATTCTATCTAACACCTAAATTCTTGCTCTAAAAACTCCATATACTATAGCTTATATAAAGTACAGCTTTTATAAACATCTATTTATACAGCTCATTAGAGTGTCTTCTGAGAACTGGGACTGAAAGTTTGGTGCAGATTCTGGTGCTCTCTAGATTATGCTATAAGCTTTACTAGTATACATTCTTTTAATTTTAAAAGCACTTCTCTGAAGAAATATTCTTTTGCATTTCTTGATTATATAGCGTGTAAGGTATAATACCACAGAATGTTTGTAGATAGAGATACTAGAAGTTATTGACTACCATTTGGAATAAATGAATTTTGAAACTTTTAGAATTCCAAGTGGAGAAAAATATTTGTTATTAAAATAATAAAATTCCTAGTGAGTAGATGGTCATTTGAAAGATACATTTCAATAGCATACTAAGTTGCAACTCCTCTTCTAAGTCTTAGGATCCAGTCTCACATTTCCTGTCTGTCATATAAACTAATTTGAAAAAAAAAAGTTCCCTATGCAATGGAATAGTAACCAGTTATAAACTGTGTTCCTTTTGAGAAACAACCACACTTTTGGGGTAGGAATGAAATTGATCATTTTTAAGGTGGTCTGAGTTAGACTTAATCATATTTTCTCTTCATCATAAATAATTTTAATAACTCAAGCCTATGATCAATTATGGGATAATTATAAAGCTCTCGTCAAATAAAGATATTTTTAATAATGAATTCACATACATTTCTAGAGGAATGTCTAAGTACTAATTAAGATATCTAGATAGTTATAAAAATTATAACCTATTTCCTCAACAGAATTTGAGTCTCTCTAAAGCACTAGGAGTGAGTAATACCATTGGAAATTACTTAAATTCAAGAGATATTATAGATTGACTTATTGACACTGATTATAAGATATTGGAGAAGTTCATTGGCAGTGTAGTCATAAGATGATTGTTTTTCACTTTCAACATATCCTGAAATCCTATGGCCCTCTGAGATTACCTTGCTTTTGGAGGTGCCAAATTGATGCCTCATTGATGATAGGATAGGCTACTGCTAATTAATTATACAAAACTGAGTTTCCACCAAACTATTTCTGAAAATTTTTGAACTATAGATACTTTATAATCTGTGTGGCCCATTAGTTCTTATTTTAACTAGTAGAAGCATCTGCACTGCAATCATCTGAAAGCTCACTAATCCCCTTTTTAAAGGATGTTCTAAGCTCTCTCTCACTGGTCCACTCTGTCCCAAACACTGACAGATCTCTCTCATTATTCTCCAGTCACAGTTAATACAAGACCAATGCTGAGTTTGTTATATAATGAATTTTCCTGGAAGGAATTACAGAACAGAGTAGAAAAAAAAAAAATTTAACTGAAAACTAGAAATCCCCTCTATCACCTTCTGGCATTTTTTCTGTTCTTCTTAGAACATAGCTTCCAGGTCCATAACTTTGTAATTGTGCATTTTCCTTAGCTCAGAGCCTCTTCTCCTAAATAGCCTTCCATTAGAAGGCCCTGGCCAAAGGAAACTGTAGTACACTTAACATAAAATAATGTACAGTCCAAAAGAGATAACCTCTCTCAGGATTATATAATTTTATTTCCTAATTGATCTGAATTTCACCATGCTGTGTATTGCATTAACTTTGTATAACCCGAGGACATTTTATATGAGAAAACAGAAAAAAAGATAACCCCAAAGACAAATTCAATTTATGCTTGACAATAAACAAGAGGGTTTTTTTTTTTTTTTTTTGGTATTGTTTTAATCAGGAATCTTAGGAGGGACTGGTGACTTTCATGAAAAGACCCCAGGTTCCCTTTTTACCTAACAGCACTAATAAGCTACAACAGGGAGTGGGAGAGAAAAAAAAAAAAGTTGTGTGCCTTTTTCCAAATGAATCCAAGAGTCTAACTTCCTAACATTCCTACTTTACATATGTTATCCTCATCTTTAGTTTGTAATCTCCTTATTGGCTATTAACTAACCTGGATCTGTTGATTACTTCTTGCTCTTTGTAGTTCTCCATAAATAAGTTAATCTATCAATTCAACAAGAAAATAAAAATTTGTCATACAAATTTTCTCAATATTCTTCTCCTCCTTTATAATTATATATCAATTTATTAATTTTCTTTTTTTAATTAATATATAATGTATTATTTGCCCAAAAGTACATGTCAGTGAATCATCAGGCTTACACATTTCACAGCACTTACCATAGTATATACTCTCCCCAATGTCCATAACCCAGCCACCCTATCCCTATGCCCCTATGCCCAGCCGCCCTGTTTGTTTCATGAGTTTAGGAATTTCTTATGGTTTATCTCCTTCCTGATCCCATCTTGTTTCATTTCCCTCCCCCATCCCCCATAACCTCCCCCCTCTGCCTCGCAAAGTCTTTGTATCAGAGAGATCATAATTGTCTTTCTCTGACTGACTTATTTCGCTTAGCATAATACCCTCCAGTTCCATCCACATCATTGCAAATGGCCAGATTTCGTTTCTCTTGATGGCTGCATAGTATTCCATTGTATATGTATACCACATCTTCTTTATCCATTCATCTGTTGATGGGCATCTAGGGTCCTTCCATAGTTTGGCTATTGTGGGCATTACTGCTATAAACATTCAGGTGCATGTGCCCCTTTGGATCACTACATTTGTACCTTTAGGGTAAATACCCAGAAGTGCGATTGCTGGGTTGTAGAGTAGCTCTATTTTCAACTTTTTGAAGAACTTCCATACTGCTTTCCAGAGTGGCTATACCAGCTTGCATTCTCACCAACAGTGTAAGATGGTTCCCCTTTCTCCGCATCCTTGCCAACATCTGTCAATTCTTGACTTGCTAATTTTAGCCATTCTGACTGGTGTGAGGTGGTTTCTCACTGTGGTTTTGATTTGTATTTCTCTGATGCTGAGTGATGTTGAGCACTTTTTCATGTGTCTGTTGGCCATTTGGATGTCCTCTTTGCAGAAATGTCTGTTCATATCTTCTGCTCATTTCTTGATCGGATTTTTTGTTCTTTGGGTGTTGAGTTTGAGAAGTTCTTTATAGATTTTGGATACTAG
>JAQQSY010008227.1:0-10007 GCA_028646535.1 Procyon lotor | reverse complement strand
TGGACAGCTCGGGGGCACCCTGCATCCCGACATCCCGCACGCCGAGGGGCTCGAGGGCACAGGAGAGCCTGCATGTCCACCCGGCGGGCGAAGACGCCCCCCTCGCCCGGTGCACCGAGCCGGGAGACAGGGCTGCGGCCGGTGGGACCCTCCCGCAGCGGCTGGGCTGGGGGCTCGCTGCCTCTCCAGTTGAAGACAGAGATACCAGCAGACGTTTTGATCACTTCTATTTTTGTTTCCATGCTTCGATTTTGGCAGCGCTCTCTTGGGAGCTGGGGGGGGAGGGAAACACATTTTTCTCTACCACTTTTAATCTTCTTTTATTTATCAAACTTAGCTCCTCTTTTGGTGGATTAAAACAGACTTGGATAGAGTCTGGAAAAACAAACTCTTTTAAAACAAGACAAAGATCGAGTCGAGCCAACTGGCTGTTTTCAGTCCTCATCAAATGGGGCGAAGGTGGTTGGTGGGAGGGACGGGCCCGCCGCCCTACACCGCACCCATCGCCCCTTCCCACGGGGTGGCTGGGCTTCCTGGGGGCCAGCAGAGCATGACCCTTGGTCTCCGCACACCACCAGCGACATACCACACGTCACCACGACCCGGGACAGGTGAGCCCCCCAGGAGGTGAGAAGCTGCTCCAAGAGCCCGAGGACTTTCCCTGTGGAGCAGCCCTCACAGGTGAGCAGCGAGCGGGCTGGCGGGCTGAGTCCTCCTCCAGGCTGTCTGCCAGGGCTGCTCCAGGGACTGAGAGGGGGAGGCCCCAGCCCGGACCTCTGGTGCCCCCTCACTGGCCCAGGTCCCCGGGGCAGGCCCTGCCTGAAGCCCACAGACCCCGGAGGCACCCGGGCCCCAAGCCAGCGCATCACACAAGGAATTCACTCACTCCTTCACTCCTTCACTCGGCAGACACTGAGGGCCTCTGCCCTGCCAGACACCGGGGCAGACCCTGCTGCCTCTAACAGGGTGGGGCTCGGGGGGCCGTGGGGATGGGGCTCGGAGCCCCACCAGCCAGGGCCGCCAGGCTGCCACTATCCAACGCCCACGGTGTAGGTCACCTGGGGCAGGACCTCCGCTGCCCATAAGTCACCCCGTGAGCAGAGCCCGGAGCCCGTGTCTGGTCTCTGCGGCCTGAAGGGACCCCCCATTTCTTGCCGCCCGGGTCCACTGCAGTCCTGGTGGGGGCAGTTCCAGCTGCACACGTGGAGAGGGAGGGCTCCTCCCTGGCTCAGCGGGAACACACCTGCCCGAGGGAAGCCGCCCCCACCGGCCCCGGCTGGTCCAGCGTCCCACCTACGTCCCCCCTACGGTCTTGGGTAACCCCTGCCTGGCCCGGGCCCCGGGCTGACCACCCGCCGGCCCCAGCCCTGTCTTCCCTCTGTGGCCGCGGCTGTCTCCTCTCCAGACTGCGCGGGAGTGGCCCCAGCGGAGGGCAGCCCCAAACGGGCCCGCCTGCGGGAAGGCCATCTCCAGACGTGACACCTCACGCACCCTCCGAGGTAACATTTCCTCCAGAGTGGCCGGAAAGGTCACCTCCCCTCCACTCGGCCGGCTTCATAGGCACGATTACGTTTTATGATCCTTTTATGAAGATTTTTGTCTCTAAGTCCCACAAATGTTATTGCAAAAAACGACTGGGGTCAGGTCTCCGGCCCGAGGGGGGTGATTGTTTTGACCGACGGGTGTTTAGCGAGACGAGTGAATGCCCTTTGAAGTCCTTACTCCGGCACAGCTAGAGAACCCCACGGGCTCCCCTGGAAATCCTCCCAGCCCCGTCCCCTGGTGCCAGGGGCCAGGTTGGGGCTGGGGAGGGGGAGGGGGCCTGCGAAACGGGCACAGACGCGCCTCCCTGCCTGCCCCCCACCAGGAACTGCGGGGCTGTCCTCGTGACCCCAGAACCCGCCAGGGGAGGTCGGCGTGCGGCTGGGTCTCCCCGGCACCTCCTGGGGGTGCCCTCCACGGGGGCCCAGCGCACCCCCTGCCCCAGGCCCCCCGTGGGGCCCTGCTGCCTGCCGCTCCCACCGCGAGGCTGCAGGACGTGGGCGGGGCACTGGTCCTCCATCTGGTCCTTGTACGCGCGCGCTGGCAGGCTCGCTGGAAGCCAGGGAACATTTGCTTCGTGCGCGTGGGTGGGCATGCTCCGCTCCTGGGGACAGAGGAAGGGTATTCCCAACTTCTCTGGTGCAAGACCAGTCTCCCCAGCGCGGCCCTCCTGGAAACGGGGCCATGGCCGGCTGCTGCTGACCACTCGGGCCGGCGCCAGGGCAGACCCACGCGGACCACCACTCACCCACCCCCTGCAGCTGGCCTCCCACCCGTGCCCTGGCAGTGGGCGCGCTGGGCAAGGGCTGCCCCCCAGGCCGTGTCCGGAGGGACCCCACACCCCTGCGATGGGACGCTGGACCCAACCCCCATCCCCCTCACACCGGGTTTATATCCGCCAGGAGGGCAGCCCGGCTTGGTCAGAAATAATCCCTGTTACCTTCCACCAAATGCACGCCTGTCCCACGCTAGGTATTTTTTTTTAAAGATTTTATTCCTTTATTTGAAAGAGAGAGTGCAAGTACAAGCAGGGGCAGAGGGAGAGGGAGAGAATCTCGGCCAGACTCCACGCTGATTGCAGAGCCCCGCGTGGGGCTCGGTCCCAGGACCCCAAGATCGCGATCTGAGCCGAATTCAGGAGTTGGCTGCCTACCTGCACCTCCTTCCCCGTGCTACGGATTTGCATCGCATCCCCCAACAACCTGGAAAAGGTGACGCCGGATGGGGACACAGGGACAGAGATCCTGAGCCTCTCGAGGTTGGATTTGTCCCCTTCAGAGGGATGTTCAAGTCCCAACCATCGGGAACTTCAGGTTTGGAAATGGGGTGGCTGCAGGTGTCGTTAGTAAGGAGGACGTCCTACTGGAGGGTGTGGGCTCGGATCCCACCAGGGAGGCTGCGTCCCCATTGGAAGAAGAAAGGGGACAGAGGACGTGCTGTGAAGTTGGGGTGGAGGAAACAGGCCACACGGTCCCCCCACGGCCAGACTCGATGCCCACAGTCCCAGGGAACCCGTGGTGTGCCCCAGGGCACGGGGCTGGGACACCACGGGCAATCCAAGCAGGCGGGTCTTGGGTCCTCACCCCACACTGTGGCCCAGCCGCCTGTGGAATCAGAGCCTCCTGGGCCCGAGTGGGTCACCGTGCCACCCTGAGACGCAGGCAGAGGTGCCAGGGCCGAGCCCTGCAGGAGGCCCTGCCTGGGCTGGGAGTACAGTCCGAAAGGGGAGGCTTGAGCGCAGAGCCTTGCAGAGAGCGAGCTGAGCCCTCAGCACTCACCACCGGGCAGGAACCCCCTCACCGCCGCCTCCAGCCGCCCTCCCGGGGAGATGCTGCCCGCACACGGCCCGATGTGGACAAGAACACGTGACAGCATGAACGCAGAGCTGGCCCCACACTGCCAGAGCCCGGAAGGTGGGTCTGAAATCAAACCTGGAATCCGGGAGCCGATCCTGGAGCTTCGGCCAGAAAGACAAGGACCTTCAGTAAAACTGTGAGTCCTGCACACAGTTCAGGACCATGAGCACTGAAGGGTCTCTGGTCCCGGAGCACACCCCAGGAAGCAGGGGCAGGGAGGTCCTGGGTCCCCATGCGCATGGCCGAAAGGCCCGGGCAGTGGGGTCCTGGGTCTCCAGGGGGACGGCCGGGAGGCCCGGGGTCACGGGAAGGGCCACAGCTGGGCCTCTGACACAGCAGGCCAGGCGGCCTTGGGCACACCCCTAAGCGATGTCCCCGTTTCCCCGTGTGACCCTTCTCAGGGTCCTCGCACACACGAGGGCTACACACCCACACATACATCCCCGGTCGGGCATGACCCCACCTGGCCGGGTTTTAATAAATGGCTGCCAGTGAGGTTGGGGATGAAGAAGACCCCGATGGGCAAACACGGCGTTCCCCCGGACCCTGCCAACCTCCCCTGAGCCTCGGAAGCCGAACGGGACGCTGCGTGTTTCACAGCACATTAGTGACGAAGTTCTAAATAACGTCATTTTGTAAAGAAGGCATAATTGGCGAATTGTGAGATTATTTTAGCGCAGATACTCGAGAAAGGAGAGGAAGAGGGGAAGCGAGGCTCGGATCTGTGAGAACGGGGGCGGTGCTGGCGGGACAAAGGCGAGGCGCGCAAGTCCACGCCGACTTTCCGGCTGGAGGTCAGTGGTGCGCGTGCCCAGCAGACGCCGGGACCCGGGAACGCAGAGGCCGGAGGACCTGGTCACCTTCTCCTGAGGCGCGGGACCCTCGGCCTCAGGACAACCGGACGAGTGGCTTTTGAAGGGGGCTCGGCTGGGGTCCGGCAGCCTCTGCCCACTGGGCCTCGTAATGTCCACAAAGCCTCCTCTCGGGGACCAGCGGCTCGGGGCAGCGCCCGGCCCGTGCCCACTCACTCCGGCCCATCGGCACTGTCCGCTTCTCCCCAGGGCAGCCTGAGGGGCAAGAACGGATTGTGACCCACGCTGGTCCCACTTGGACGCACCCCCGCCTGCTGCCAGGAAGGCAAGGGGCAAGTCTGGGCCCGGCGCGGGGTGGGGGAGGGAGGCCCAGCCCCGGGGGCCGCTGGCAGGCTCAGAGGGGCGCCGAGCGAGCCAGCCCGAGAGGGGCGAGGGCCCCAACAGGCCTGGGGCTCGACGCTCACGCCCGGGGCCCCTGGGCGGTTTAGGCCGATGGGGCCGAGCCGTCGTGTCACCTGCTCTGACCGCCTGGTTCGCTCCAGCAGGCGCCGCACGGCCGAGGGCATCAGCCCCGGATACCTGACGCTCCCCCAGCTCCCAGGTGCACTCCCGACCCCCCACCCGTGACCGCCCAGCAGCCACGGAGGCCTCGAGAGCCTCACTCAGACTGCGTCTTTCCTCTGCCTTCCGGAGGCTTCCGTCACACACGGCATCACACCAAATGCTCCCCTACGCACCCCCTGCAACGGCCCAGGACCGCACGCCTGCACCCCCGTCCCCCAACTCCGCCCCGCGAAAGGCCCGTCCAGGACCCCTGCAGATTTGGGAATGTGCAGTGTGCCCACCGACAGCTCGTCTCGCTTCCTGCTACCCTGCACGTGGCCAAAATGTCACCTGCAGGGAGTGGCCGCGCCCGCAGGCTCCCCACAGATGGCGGGCTCCCCATCCAAGGACCGCCCAGCGGCCAGGTGTCCCTGCTGCATCGCGGGCATGAGCTCACGGCCGCTCCCTTCCCTGGAGCAGGGGCTCCCGCCGTGGACCGGGCTGCAGGGGCCGGTCTCTGTGCCCTGAGAAGCAGCGGGGGCACAGACCCAACCCCGGCCCATCTCACGGCGCACACGACGGAGCAAAGGGTCCCCGAGAGCCCGGCGGCCTCGAGCACCTTCACAAGGCCTGCCCTGCCACCACCCCAACTGCCACCTAACACACCCCCCACACGTGCCCCGCGCCCATGGGAAACACACACACACCCGCACGAGGCAGCGATGGGAAAACCAGGGCGGCAGACTCCACCCCCTCGAGGCAACTTTGTCTTTCGGAAAAGTCAACCTAGTGATTCTCTTTCTTGCAGACCAGGTGCCCAGAGGGAAATCAAACAGCTTTTCCTGCCCGGGAAACCGTCAGGGCCCCTCCAGAGTGACGGCCGTCCCCGTCCCCGCGCATCCCACGGGGGCCGGGCCACGCACCTGCGACACAGGAGCCTGTGTCCTATTACGGCACCTACGCTGCCTCTGATTATCTGGCAAATAAACCAATTTGGGGACCCGCCGGGGTCTCTCCGGCCACCTCCCCGGGCCCTTGCTGAGCCGGCCTTGTCTTCACCTCTGGAGAGATGGAGAGACGTCAGTATCAACCAAAATCGCGAGGTCTGGAAGTGGCAGTGACGCGGGAGGTCAGCAGAAGGCCCCAAGGGACCTGCTCGGTGGAGGCAGCCGGCCCCGTCCGAGCTGGAAGGCGCGGCGATGCTCCGAGCCCGAGGCTGGCAAAGCTCGGTGCACTGGCATCAGGTCGGTCTACAAAGATGACCGCGTGTCCCTCCGTGTGCGCGCTCACACCGGAGCACATACGTGTGCTCGCACCTTGTGAGCCACACCACAACGGGACACAAAGGAGGAGGAGGTACACGGGACAGAGCTCCGGTTTCTCCGTGGACCCTGACGGGTTGTCTCCGTGGCTCCCGGGTGCCGCGGGGGCCCCTGCGGTTGGACCTTGCTGGGCACACCGCAGGCAGAGACTGGTTCCCGGCCCTGGGGACACCGGGATGCCAGGTGACCCCTTGGCCAAAGGATTGCGAGTGGGTGTGCCCCACACAGGAGAAGACCCGCGAAGACCCGAGCCCCTTGCTCCAGGCACACGAGGAGCTGTGGGCTGTGTGCAGCTCACAAGGACCTTGTGAGTTCTCCTTGACGACCGGCTGCCGCGGGGCAGAGGCCACGCATGCCCATACCCCGCGGTGCCTCCTACCATGCACAGTGCTCTGCCCGGGCTTCGGCACGGCCGTCCCGGCAAGACCCGCAGTCATGAAAGAGTGCAGGGAGGTGGAGGGGACACCACCCAGGACCCCCCACGTCTCCCCTACAACCTGCCCTCTGGAAAACACCGAGGGCGATGGGCAGGGACAGAGCAGGACCGTGTGTCCTCAGGTCTCCGGGGACCAGCCTCACGGCTGACAGAGGACACGGAGGCAGAGGCCTCCCCGAGCCTAGGCTGCTCTAAGCCCCTCCGGGACAGGCCCCAATGTTGGGAGGTCCCGAGGGTCCAGGTCCCCGACCTCCCCCGCTGGCCGCCTCTCCTCTCCGGCCGGCTTCACCCCCCAGAGCCCAGCCACACGCCCGACACAGGTGAGCACCCCATCTGCGTGCGCTCCGCTGTCCCTTGCCACAGCCGGCACCGCTGTGTCCCCGTGCGGCCCCGCGTGCCGTGGCCATGGACGCGCGAGAGTTAACTGTTCCTCGGCAGCTTCGAGATGTCAGACTTTGATGAGCAGGCGGGACTCCCTGTCCCAGCAGTGTGTGTCGGCGTGACGAGCCCACCGCGGGCTCCTGACAGCGTGTCCCCGGCCCCGCGCCCCCTCCAGGCGGGCGTGCTCGTTACCAGGTAGGCTCCCTGCGCCGACGCGCTGTGGGACACAGACCACGTGGGCCAACCGGAAGCCCGCTTGCTTCCTGGCTCCACAGGGGCAGCCCGGGGACCGACGACTCCTCTGGCTCCTCTGCAAAGCCGGGGGCCCACACTGGCCGGAGCCCAGCGGGAGGGCTCGAGATCCACGCCGATCGCCTGACACGTGTGTCTGCGTGTGTGGAGGCCACGCTTCCGTGAGTCTCTCACACACACACACACACATACACACCCGCACACACACACACACGGCAGGACTGCGTCTTCCCGGAGCCCACGTCCCCTCCCCCAGGAGGTCCCCACACTCAGAGCCAGCTCGGGGACTGTGGCCGCTGCGGGGCTCAGCCTGGGGAATCCCAAGCCTCCAGGGGCCACCCAGCCTCTCGGTCAGACGCAGGGCCTCGTCTCCCCCTGCCCTGCAAGGCCAAGGGCATGGGGGGCACCAGTCCGGGGCCGCCCTGGGCAGCCCCCCTGTGCACACTGCTTTCTGTTCCCAGGTGTCGCCAGTGGCCTTGTGGCTTCCAGTGCAAGGCCGAGGCTACAGAGGGCTGCTGGGAGCTCCTGCTGTGACCCCCAGGACCAAGGTAGAATGCCGAGGGTCTGGGGCGGGAACACGGCACAGGGAGAGGCCATTGTGGGACACAGACCTGCCTGCCCCCACCACGCCCCGAGGAACGCATCGGTGACCGACCTGTACACACACCTGTTCCAAGACAGGCCCCCCGTCCCAGGCACACGCAGGCACGTGCACAGGAGGAACACGGGCCGCTCGCTCCAGGGAGGGTGGTGAGGACGGTAAAGCCAATACCCTCCGGGCCTGCCCCCCAACACAGGACAGAGGGACGGCTGGGGGGCCTTCGCTCCCTGGAGCTGCATGTCCCAGTGGGCAGGCCGCACAGGGCCAGGCAGCGCCTCCCAGGGCTGGACACGCTGTGTGCGGCTCCAGGCTCACCCGGGCTGCCTCCTGGCTGTCCCCTGCCGTCACCCACGAGCCTGAGACCACCGTGCACATAGCCTGACTCCTGGTGAGACTGACGAGGAGCCTGCGGGAGTCAGGGGTCAAAGGGGTCCCGGTGCACGAAGCTCAGCGACTCCAGGCACCACTGTGGTGCCACGGCCATCGTCCCTGGGAGCCCGGACGGCTCTTCTCTCCTGTCACCTACACCTGCCAGTCACCCCTCTGCCCCATACCCCTCCCTGGACCTCCGTCCATTGCGGCCTCTGCCGAGGGTCGGGCTGGGACCAGACCTCACGGGGAACAGTGGGCCCCACACCACAAGGACTCGTCCGAGGGAGTCGGGAGCGGCTGGAGGCAGGCCCCAAGCGGAAAGGGGAGGCCAGGAGCCCGCCAGGGGGCCCTCTGGGTTTCCCATCCCACTCGGGAGCAGAGAAAGGAGACAAAAGGCCCCTGCCGGCCCTGGGGCCGACTCTGGGCCTCGTTTTCTCTCCGTGACGAGATGATCCCGAGATCCCCGGGAAGGGCTTCGAGGAGGAGCAGAGCCTGGTGAATGACCCCAGGAGAGCCCTCTGTGGGGAGCCTGGCCCAGGCGGACCCTCAGGGTCCAAGCTCTGATGCCAGGAGCGTGGATTCAGGAGGTTTGCTTGGCCTGGGTCCTCTTGGGGAGACACACGAGGGCAGGGAACACAAAGCCTCGAGAGTCTGTCTTTAGACGTCCTGCTTGGTCATCACGGGGCAGGGAACACAAGCAGGAGAAGCGCCCAATTCCTCCTGCTGCAAAATGCAGATGAGGCCCCGCCCCTCCTCTGTTGCCATGGTGACCGAGCTGGCTGCGGGGTCAGCAGCAGCCGAAGAAGGAGCCGGGCGCCCCGGCCTGATGCCTGAGGACAGGGGGCCGGGAGCCCCATCCCCTGTGGGCATCGGGCGAGGATCGGCCCCCAGCGGTCCCGGCCGCCCTCCCATCCCGAAGCCCCCTCGCTCGAGAGAAGGCTCCCATCTCTCCCGGGGTACCACTGCCTCACCCACGGGGGCCTGATGTCCCCTGCCTCGTGCCCTGCCCCCACACCCCCCCATCGCCCGACTCGGCCACAGACTCGGGCGGGAGACCCCCACCCCTGCCTGGACGCCCCCATTCCCCTTCCCACGGGCCTCGGACACACGGGCCTCAGGGAGCACTCTTACAAGTAAGCCAGGTCCAACTGGTCGCTCGCCGCCCTGCTGTGACCTGCGGGCAGTGGACGGCCGCCTCGGTGCTCCGGGCCCCTCGGGGGGCAGCCGAGTCCCCCTGCTGCTCCCCCCCAGGGTTGCGAGGTTGCTCTGCTGGCTGAGGACCTGTGACCCCTGGGAGGGCAGGAGCTCTCCTCCCTCCGCTGCCCCTGTCGCCCGCCGCTGCCTGGCCAGAAGCTGGGAGACCCAGGCCCACAGCAAAGGGCATGACTTCGCTGCTCAGAGGGGCGCGGGCAGTGCCAGGGGCCGCGGGGTCCACAGGGAAGCCCCCCTCACGGGAGCCCTTCATCCCTGCTGGGGCTGGACCTGGGGTGGGCACAGCCGCTGGGCAGGAGGAAGGGCAGTCCATGTTCTCGCTCCTGCAGGCTCACACACCCGTGACCGCGGCCACCGGCCTGAAGGGCAGGACTGAAGGCGACCAGCCAAGGATGGGGCGGGGAGGGGCGCGGGGGGATGGACGGGGTTCCAACGGAGCCCTGGAGCCTGGGCCTGAGTCATGGCCACTGACCCGGGCAGCCTCCTCCACACTCAGCCTCACACACACGCACATGTGTGCTCACTCATGCAGGTGTGCTCACCCACAGTGCACGTGCACACACACACACGGCTACGTTCACACAGGCACACAGGTGCACACACGTGCACACACACACGGCCACACTCACGCAGGCACACACACACACGTGCACACACACACACGGCCACACTCACGCA
>JAQQSY010008226.1:0-10007 GCA_028646535.1 Procyon lotor | reverse complement strand
CTGCCGAGCAGGGAGCCCGATGCGGGGCTCGATCCCAGGGCCCTGGGATCTGACCTGGGCCGAAGGCAGACGCTTAACGACTGAGCCACCCAGGCGCCCCAGCATCAGTATTTTTGAAAACGCCTCTGGGGGGACACCTGGGTGGCTCAGTCGTTAAATATCTGCTTTGGCTCAGGTCATGATCCCAGGGTTCTGGGATTGAGCCCCACATCCGGCTCCTTGCTTGTGATCTCTCTCACTTGCTCACTCTCTCTCTCTCAAATAAAATCTTAAAAAAAAAAAAAATCTCTCCAGGTGATCCTATATTTGGGGTTGCCCCCGGTCCACAAACCATCTGGGGGATCCCTGGGAGCTTTATAAACCTATGGCTGCCCAGGCCCCACCCACCCCCCCCTCCTCCAGAAATTTGAATTCCATTGGCCTGGAATATAATCGGCCCTCCGTGCGATGGAGCTTCAGGATTTCTAAGTTTTCCAAGTGGCTATAATTTGGGATCCAGCCTTTCTCCAAATGTATAGTAACCCTTTCTCCCTAAAAAGATGTTTTCTGGCATTTTTGTTACTGGACAGAGAACCGATTCTGAACTCAGTTTTGGCTGCTCACTGCTGGAAAATCAATACAAGAGATCAGCGAGGGTGGGAAAGGAAAGTTGCTTTATTCAGGAAGCTGGCAACCTGGGGAGAAGGTGGACTGATGTCTCAAAGACCATCCTCCCCATCCAGGGGGCGCTGGTGGGGGGGAGGGCTAAAGGCACGGGAGAAGGGAGTGGGGCTCGGCATGGGAGAAGCAGGTGTCGGGGCGGTCAGGCATATGCCCACGTGACTATGAACGGATGTGCTGGCATCATTGGCAGCTGTTGTTTTTTTAGATCTTATTCATTCATTTGACAGAGATCACAAGCAGGCAGAGAGGCAGGAAGAGAGAGAGGGGGAAGCAGGCTCCCCGCTGAGCAGAGAGCGGGATGCGGGGCTCGATCCCAGGACCCTGAGATCATGACCTGAGCCGAAGGCAGAGGCTTAACCCACTGAGCCACCCAGGTGCCCCAGCTGTTGTTTTTCTTTTTTTTTTTTTTTTAAAGATTTTATTTATTTATGACAGAGAGGGCGGGAGAGGAAGAAGCAGGCTCCTTGCTGAGCAGGGAGCCCTATATGGGGCTCGACCTCAGGACGCTGGGATCATGACCTGAGTCAAGGCAGACGCCCAACACTGAGCCACACAGGCGCCTCGGGCAGCTGGCTTTGAATGCAGTCATTCCATATCTTCTGGAAAGGTCTGGTCCTTCAGTACTCAAGGCCAGTCAGTGGTCTGCAAATCTCAAAGAAAGTTCTGCTACTTTCTTTCAGAGGAAAGAAAGTTTCCTCTGAAACTAAGTTTCTGAGGAACTTAAGTCAGCAAAGCTTGAAGCAAGTTAACCCTTAAAACCGGTTGGATTACTGTTACATTTTTATTGAGAATTTCAGATACTATAGCAATAATTTTCACTAATGTAATTTAAATGCTTATTTGACTCAGGACCCCTAGTTGGCTCAGTCTGTTAAGCCTCTGACTCTTGGTTTCAGCTCAGGTCATGAACTCAGGGTTATGGGATCGAGCCCCGTGTCAGGTTCTGTGTTCAGAGGGGAGTCTGCTTGAGATTCTCTCTCCCTCTGCCCCTCCCCTAGCTGGCGAGCTCTCTCTCACTAAAATAAATAAATTCTTAAAAATAAATAGATGCTTATTTGACTCTTTATGGAACATTCACATTTTTAGGAATAGATTCCAATTTTGAGGAGCCAAAAATAGGTTGGGCATATTTCAGTGAAAATGGAAAGCATAACACATAGCCATTGAATTGATTACCGGCATTGAATGACCAGAAACGTTTCCTGTTGCTAAGAATCACTACCCTCAGATGCATTATTACCTCTACACTGAAAAGGAGTGGAAAGAATATGTAGTACTAACGATTGTTACTAAAAATGACCATTAATCACTTTTTTAAAAATCTGTGACATTGGTATAGATCACAGGCATAATCCATTTGCACATACTGCTAGAGGCTTGATATTTAAGAAGTGGGTTATTTTTCACCAGCAGCCGAATCGTTTATTGGCGTCCCTGTCTTCATAGCACTTTGCCCCGTACCTGGGAGTCTGGAACAGGGGTGACCTCAGCAATGAGCAGTGGCTGAGCTCAGGGCTAACAATCCTGCTTCGTCACACATGGCATCATTCGCCTGACTTTGCTTTACACCCACGGTTGGAAGCCAGAAACACCGAGGATGCTTGATTGCCTTGGCCTTTGAGGGCTCCTCGTTTCCTCTGAGATGCATCCAGACTCCTTATCTGGGCATTCATGGCCTTTCCGTGATGGATCCTCACCTACCAGTCTCTTCTCCTGCCCAGCCCTTACCATGCCAGCAAGCACAAAGGGTGTCTCACTAGACCTGCACCTGCCATATTGCAGTACTTTTCACCAGCAAGCTTTAGGAAGCAAAACCCCTCTCCTACCCTGCGCTTACCGTGCTTTAGCTTGTAAGTCCTGAACCAGCCATATCATCAGTGAAAGACAATGTCCCTGGATCTGAGCACAGGTGAGCAGCCCAAATAAGAGGGTTCCCTCCATCCAGCTGTCCATCTATCCATCCAGCAAACACATTGAGTACCTGTGAGGTACAAGATACTATTTTAGGTGCGGGGAAATACAACAAATCTCTATTTTATTTCATTTTATTTTTTTAGGGATTGTGGGGAGTGAGTGTGAAAAATGGATTAATACCCCAAACAAACAAAAAGATGATTTTTAAGAATAGAGATGAAGACAATAGAGATGAAAGACAATAGAGATGAAGACAATGAAACAGAGTGATGGGAGGGGACCACTTTACAGAAAGACATTTGAGCACCGAGACCTGAATAATGAGTCAGCCACGGGAAGAGCCGGGCCCAGAGAGTTCTCAAATGGATTCTACAACTTTTGTAGAGGGCTGGGCGGAAACACCTACACATGCCTTCCCCCTCGCAGCCAAGTGCCCCCCAGCTGAGGCAGCTCTAGGCTGGCAGACCCCTCCATTGCTTACCTGGGGCCCTTGGGAACTAGCTGGCCTCTTCCCCAGGTGAGAGGAGGAAACGATGTCATGCTAACCAGGGAGTGAAGATGCTCCCTTCACTCGTGAACCTTGCCCTGGGCCCCGATGGACGCGGCACGCTTGGTCAGTAGCCTGAAAACGTGGGCCTCCCCAGGACCCCATGACCACATAGATGCTGCCACTAAGGTTAGACAACAAGCCCTCACTGCAGGTGCCTGAAGACCAGTAGGGAGGCCTTGCTCTTCCACTTCGAAGTCTTCACAGCCCTTTTAGTCACTATCTTGCCTAATCTCAGAATGAACGGCTAGACCAGACTTGTTTAATCCTCGTCTGCGAGAGCAGTGAAGCGTAGGAATTTCAAGGCACGCAGGACCGGCTCATCATCTCGGTCCTGGAACTTACTAGTGTGTGACACCTGATAAATGCCTTCATCTCTTTGAAAGTTGGTTTCCTTGTCAGTTAAATAGAGGCATTGTGTCTGTCTCATAGGTTGTTGGGAGGGGACGTGTGTCAAATGTTTAGGAAAGCACCTGGCATGCAGTTGGTGTCTAATAAATGTGTTTTTTGCCACTGGCTGAGAGATGGGAGTCACTAAGAGTCTGGTCCCTAACCTCACAGCCAGCCTGTGCCTGTGTGGCCTGGGCTTCTTCCTTGACCTGAGAAGTCAAACACAAGGGCAGCATTCATTGGGCGTCCCATGACCTCCCCCAAATGCCCCGGATTTCATTCCCTTCTGGACCAGTGGAGAACACCCAGTTGTTGTAGGTTTTGGGGAATAGGCAGGGCGTGTTCACCAAACAACAGCAATCACTGAAAAATGGTTGTCCGTGTTTTCACAGCCAGTTTCTGGAGAGAACAAATTATCCCCCTAATAGATTGGTGGTTGCGTCAAAATGCCAAATTAGGAACCATTAGGGACGGCTTTGCAGTCATTTGTCAGGATCAGAAAGTACTCTTTGATAGTCTTGGCTTAGAAACAATTTCCTTCCGGGGACGCCTGGGTGGCTTAAGTCAGGTTAAGCATTCAACTCTTGATTTCGGCTCAGGCCGGGAGGTCAAGCCACGGATCATGCTCTGTGCTCAGCTGGGAGTCTGTGATTCTTTCCCCTTCTGCTCCTCTCCCTGCTTCTGCTCCCCTGCGCTCTCTCTCAAATAAGGACATTTTCTAAAAACACCTGAAGTGTTCTCCTGCCACAGAGAAAGGATAAGTGGGGGCAGTAGGGCCCCCTTGGCCAGGGGCAGTGGTCTGGGGAGACCTGGGGCCTCCCTAGAGTCTTTCGAATCACAGGCTGGGGGGTCACCATGCATAGTGTTTAATGTCTCTTGCCCCTGACCTTACCCCACAGGTCAGACGCACAGCCCGTGACACCCTTCTAGCCAAAGTGCTTGCGCTCTCTCGCTCTCTCGCTCGCTCGCTCTCTCTTCTCACAGCCGAGCTTCTCAGAAGCAGCCCCCTGACTGTGTGTCCGCTTGCTCACCTCCACTCACTCGAGGAGCCTCGAAGGTCTGACTCAGTCCCCACCACTGGGCTGAAAGATCACCCACATCCTGGCCACCCCATCCAAAGGGATGTTTTCGGTCCTCTGTTCTTTCTTGCCTTCTGTCGCACTGGACGGTGTTGGCAGCTGCTTGGAATGGGTACGTCCCCTTGTTTTCAGACCCCTGGCCCCTCCTCATTTTCCTTCCACCTTTTGGAGGACTCCTTCCCCCGCTCTGCTCTTTCCTGGTTTTCGAGAAGCCTGCCACATCCATACCTCCAGCCTGGGTGTCTGCTCCCTACCCTGGGGCCCCCTAAGTTAGTCAAGCCGATCCCTCCCCCTAACATCCTCCTATGGGAGAGGGTGGGCTGGACAAGGTCTGAGATATGACCCGCAATGTTTTAAGGGGTGACGATCGTGTTTAAGCGAGCCATGGTGTGAGCCTGATGGGTACAGAGTTTCCTGGCAGCGGAAGTACTCTAACCTTACAAAATTGTCACTGCTCTGCCACTCTGGGGGTCTTGGCGGATCCCAGCCACATGCCCAGGGCTGGGTGAGCAGGGCTGAAGTGTGTGATGCGCTCACCCAGCCCTGTGGATGCCTATCGACCCCTCTTTTGGGGAAATCAGAGCTAAAGCCCTAATCCCCCTATTATCCAACAAAGGACGCAGGTTTGCTTCAGGGAGCCCTGGTTTGGGCTGACTTGTGTTGACTAAGGTAAAATCTTTAGCCTTTCTAGTACAGGAGAGTTTTGTAGTTATTTATTGGATAAAAACATAACTCAGACTATTAGGTAGGCCCATTTAGGAACCCCTAACTGGTAAAATTACGTAGTAGAAATAAATATGCCCTCTTGGGTGAGAAGTCTTGTTTACAAGACCTAATTAGCTAGAATTATAGCATAAAACTCCTTTACATCTAAGTTTCCTTTCTCTCTGGTAGAAATGATAATGCTCAATGAATAACCATGGCAAATTTTGAAAAGGAAAGTCATTCCGGAGACAGAGTTAGCTTGACACGGGGGTGTAGGCATGGTGCTGCGCTTGGCCTTGGGGGACCTGGTTTTGAAATTAGTTCTCACCCCAACTCCCTCCCTCTTTCTCCTAGACTTTATCTCTATCTGGGACCTGTCTGCCCACTAGACCCAGGCTCCAAAGTCGCCAGATATTACTTTCTTTAAAAAATAAGACACAATTGGGGATGCCTGGATGGCTCAGTGGGTTAAACATCTGCCTTCAGCTCAGGTCATGACCCCAGGGTCCTGGGATCGAGCCCTGCATTGGGCTTCTTGCTCACTGGGGAGCCTGCTTCTGCTTTTGCCTGCCACTCCCCCTGCTTGTGCGCGCGCTCTCTCTCTCTCTCTGACCAATAAATACATCTTTAAAAAAACAAACACACACACACAATTGGCATTTGAAAGGTGATGCAGCGGTAAGCACACAGACCTGAACCCAGAGAGTTTGAATTCAAAGCCTAGTTCTAGGACTTACTAGTTCTGCCACTGTGGGAGGAGGGGGGTGTATTAAACACAGGTTTCAGTCTTTAAGCTCTGATGGACTAGATGTTCACAGGTTAGGGAGTGGCTCAAGGTTTGTCACTCTACATTGCACAATCTTCCCTTCTGTGCCGCACCCATCACAACCCTGCCCCCTAGAGACCCGGCACGACGGTGAGCTCGCTCCCCTCTAGAGCCTAGCTCCTACCCTGACACTCCCCTTCTTCCCCACCTGGAGATTTAGCTGGAAAACCAGAGCAGCCCCAGAGGATCACTCACCTGCCTCTTTCTCAGAGCTCCACGTGGATCCCTGCTGGCTCTTGAAAGAATATGGTGTTTCCAACCTCCAAGTGTCTTCCTACCCCAAAAGAGATTTCATAGAAGTACCGCCAAAAGGCCCCTCTCCTTGTATCCATTAGCTCTTAGAATTACTTCTCTCCTTGCAAATACCTTACCCCCAGCTGATTCCTTTATTCAACCAGCCAGCCCGTCCTCCTGAGCTTGGCGTGCTCTGCGGGAAGCCTATGACTTTAGTGGAGTTATAAATGACATTTTTAGTAGTGAGCTCTGGTTCATGGGCTCCCAGAGGGGGGGCGTCCAGTCTAGCTGAAGGGTGCGTGCAGGGATAGAAGAGTAGGGGAAGAACGCTGTCATGGAAGGCTTGCCAAGGGTCCCTGGGAGGTAGGGCCTAAGGTTAAGTGGCGATTAGCCCTGTGAGGGCTTCCAGGTGGAAGACAAAACAACCAGATTGGGAAGCCTGGTGTGACTCCTTCTGCAAACTTCAGAGCTGGAGTCGAAACCTTGATTCTACTACTTCCTGGTCATATGACCTTGGCAGTGGTAGCAGATTGACGGCTCCCTTGATATGGCCCTCTCCTAATATACATGTCCTGTGACTGTATCATCTTACCCAACATAAGATCCTTAATCTAAAGATCTTGAGATGGGGGAGATTATCCTGGTTTCTCCAAGTGAGCCCAATGTCATCATAACGGTCCTTAGGAGAGACAGCAGGAAATCAAAAAGGAGGGGGGAAAGCATGCGTTGAGTGATATAGACACGTGGCAAAGAACACAGGAGCCTCAAGTGGGTGGAAAAAGGTGGAAGAAGATGGACTTACCCCTAGAGTGTCCAGAAGGAATGTAACTCTGCAGAGACCTTGATTTTGAGGTCTGGTTTCGGACTCCTGACCTCCAGAACTGTAAGATATGTTTGTGCTGTCATCAACCACGAAGTTTGTAGTGGTTTGTTATAGCAGTGATGGGAAACTAATAATGCAGGGACAAGTTCTCTAACATCTCAGGGCCTGTCTCCGCAGTGGGGCTCTAAGAGCATTTCCGTCCTAGGGCTGCAATGCCTTGCATCTGCCAAGTACTCAATTATAGCGTCGTGCTAGAAAAGTTTGTCTTTTATTCCATATGAAATGAGAAGCTACAGGAACATTTTAAGAAAAAAGCAGATATGAGTAGGTGCGCATTTTAGGCAGATCCCATGGAGCAAAGTGAAGAATGGGTTCATGGAGTGGGGGAGGGGAAGGTGGCAGCCGGAAGACCAATTAGGAAGCTATGGTCATAATTCCAGTCAGTGACAATAGGATAAGATCAAAGGCAGCCTTTCCTGACCCCTCTGCCTCATTATCCCATCTTATTTTTAATGCTTTTTATTGGCCATTGGCTGCCAACTCCTAGAATTTGTTCCTCTCTTTTTCCTTTTAAACAAAACTCTAATTTGGGGTCAGATGTCACCCTCCCACATACCCCCATTGGAGCAGAGTCTCCATCTTGTTTGGTCCAATGGTAATCCCATGCCCTCTGCTCTTTTGGGGTTCTAGAATGGGCAAGTGACCCAATTCCAGATGAAGAGACATGAGGGGAAGTCCGTGAGGGCTGTCAGTGAAAGGTTCCTCTCTCCTGAGAGAGCCACAGGCGGGGAAGACACCTTCTTCTCCCTCTGGCCTTGGTAACCTCTGAACGTGATGTCTGGAATTGTGGCAGCCATTTTGCTTCCAGCTTTTCGATAAAGCAACACAAGAACGAAGAGCACGGCGATGGAAGGAAATGGACCCTTGATGACCTTCTTGAACCACCGGTCACAAACACCTGAAATCTTTTCCACAACTGGAATTAAGTCGGTTTCTTTTACCCAGCAGACCAAAGCAGCTCAACACAAAACCAGAGGTGATTTTATTTGTTTATATATTTATTCCTGTCTCACCTGATCAAATGGTAAGCTCCCCGACCATGAGGTCCTTATGCTCGTGATCACTCAGGACCTGAACTTGCCTGGGCACATCATAGGTGCACAACCCGTATATTTTATTTAACTCTTTAGCCAGACCTGACGACAGCTGGGACACGGAGGGTGAGGGAGAAGGAAGAGCCCGAGACAACTTCCTGGCTTAGGGCCCTGGTGCCCAGGTTGATGGGCAGGCCCTGAAAAGAGAAATACTGGAGATAGAAGAGCCCGGATGGATGACACCACTGGGCATTTTTATGGTGCCCTTATGACCTCTACCTCCACTGTGTCCCCAGTTGCTATGAAGGATCCTTTGTGAAAGCAATGAGTAAGGGAAAGTATTAGGGACCCCAAAGATCAAAACTAACCACTTACCATCCCTCCCCCCCCCCCCTTACCATCCTCCCACACCCCGGTGAATGTGTGCCTCGCTCCTCCAACAGGGCGAACCTCAATCCCAGCTTGCCATTCTAGATAATTGCTCTTTGCTGAGAGTGTCCTTGTCAAACAATGTCAGGATTCTGATCTTCCAGGTGCCCTGGGCGATGAAGCTTGAGTGATGGGGCTAACAGGTGGGAAAGGAGCCCCCTATTTTCACTATGTAAATACAATGCATTTTGTTTTCAGGCTCTGGAAGCTGCTTTTTGTTTGGAGGTTCACGTCTACTCCCCGTGTTCTCCTGCGCATCAGGAGAAAGCCCTTCCCCTTCTCTTTGCCAGCTACCAGATGGAGCCCTGAGTGCCACGCTCACCGTTGCAGAGATCCTTAGCAGGTGCGTGCCCTCTGCCTGCAGGGACAGCCACATGCTCTCCGCCCAGGGACTGTGTGAGCACAGCTGCTCTGGAAATTGGTTTGCTCTCTAGCTGCTGCCTTCCTCTCAAATTAGATACTACTCCTAATCATTTAAAAAGTGAAGGAAGCCAAGGGTTGAAAGGCAGGTGCAGAGGAGAAACCCAGTTCTGGGGTGTTGCCTCCACTCGTCCCAGATGAGGCTGGGGGAGTCGGGAGAGAACCCTCCTGTGTCACGTGGCTGGTCTGGGGGTTTCCGCACTCCTATGGAGCCCCACCCCCCGCGCAGCCCTGGGACAAGAGACACGTGACCGGGATGCTCCCGTTAATATGTGGTCTACTTAGCACGGTTGCACTTCTGGAGAAAGCACACGACAGGCCATGTTGGCTCCGTTAGAGGCAATTGGTGCTCACACATTGGTTCTCGCTCAATCTATCGTGTGGGCAGGGTCAGGATGACGCATGTCCCTGCTTGGATGTTCTCCACTTGCTTCCCGCTCCCTTCCATCTACCGCCCTTCTCCACCTTGACCTTGGCCCGGGGGCTGTCTGTGGACAGCTTCCCCAAGGCCCCCACAGAAGACGGAAGGGTGACAGGGCAGCCCCGCCAGTGGCTGAACCCCCTTAGCTCCCGGCGCGCTCCCCCTCTCCTGGCTTCAGCGGTCTCCGTGCCCTGCAAACCCCTTTCCTCCCTTTGTCCTTGCTGTCCTGGAGGCCATCACAACTATCGGCATTCGTTATTCCAGGGGCCTCATCACCCCCTGTTGCTTCCTCTCATTCTGCCCGCCCTTCTGTGAACAGTGTCTCTGTTACGTTCTTCTCAGTGAAACCCTTGGGAGTAGGCGCCATCTGTTTCCTGCCCGGAGCCCCAGGCGATACCGGTACTAAACCGGCTTCTCATTTAGGCTTCAGCTGAGTTGTGTTGCCTGCCGACCCAGATATAG